>JAVJAQ010003535.1:431382-735223 GCA_032362365.1 Zygogramma bicolorata
TTATTTTATTGCATGTATAGTTGCAGTCTGACGTACTTAACCTAAAAACACAAAAGACTTACAAAAATGGCGAACGGAAGTGCCGCCATTTTGTGAAAAACCGTTTGGGCCTGTATCTCCGTAACTGTGTACTTTGGGCCCACAATTATCACGACCTTTTTTATAGATAATTTAATTTCCTATCTTTTTTATTCATTAATATTTTTTGTAGCACTCGCCGTTCACGACTTATATTATTGTTACTTCTTGTTTATTCACTTTTTTACCGATATCTCTTTAAATAATTGTTTAAACAATAAATTGTTTATAATAAAACTTTCAAATCGATTAATTTTCTACAACTTTTATTCAAAACTTTTTTCTCTAAAGTCAATATTTTTGAAGTTACAACGCGTTCAAGGTTGTACTACCGAGTACAAGGTTATTAAGAACGAAGTATGCATAGCGTAATGATGTAGCGAATCCGATACATAATAAAAAAAATATGAATTTTAGAATTTTTTTGATTTAATAAATAATTAATAGTTCAAGTTCTTACCTGCAAGAAATAGCGAATACCCATTAAAATTTTTTCTTTGTATTTTCTTTTATACAATTAAATATTACTATAATTAATTTGAAAACTACTGCCATATTTAAACAAGCAATTAAAAAAATGGAATATTTATTGAAGAATATATTATGTGAAATTTATTTTTACAAATGTACACCAAAATGAATCATATATCTTTTCTGACTCTTTGGCGTTTCGAGGGTGGTGAATTTTCGATGTTGGTTACATTCTCCTCATCCTCTTCGTTATCTTCGTCAGTGGCATATGAAGATTGTAACGCCTCTATTAATTTGTCGTTAGAATCATCACCAATATCTTCATCGATGTCGCACAATTCTGTGTTGTTGACGATTACTTTCAGCTGATTAGTGCACGTTTCCTCTGTGTAGTTCTCACAGATTACCGCACAGTCCAATCCTGCTTTTCGGCACCCACAGGCTCTGCCACAGCCAGTTCTGCATTTGCATGAAATGCACTCTGGTTGATATCCCATTCTCCCAGATACAAGACGATTGAAATTAACGCGTTGTAACTTCGAAAATATTAACTTTAGAGAAAAAAGTTTTGAATAAAAGTTGTAGAAAATTTATCGATTTAAAAGTTTTATTATAAAAAATTCATTGTTCAATCAATTATTTAAAGAGATATCGGTAAAAAAGTGAATAAACAAAAAGTAATAATAATATAAGTCGTGAACGGTAAGTGCTGGGGAAAAAAAATATTGGATAAAAAAGATAGGAAATTTAATTATCTATAAAAAAGGTCCACATAATTGTGGGCCTAAAGTGCACGGTTACGGAGATACAGGCCTATGAAATAAAATGACTCCTGCCTAATTATGCATTATGGACACGAGTAGCTGGCTCCCTATTACCTGTACTAAATTCCCTGAGCAACTAAAAACAAGCATAATAATACCTGTTCCCAAAATCAATAATACTAATAAAGCGGGAGAATTCCGTCCAGTAAGCACCTTACCAGGAACTGAGAAACTTCTAGAGATGGCTGTATACGATCAGCTCCTAAGTTGAGGCCAACAATATTCTTATCAGCAATCAATCCGGTTTAGGAAAAATCATTCTTGTGAATCGGCTTTACAACTGACGAATACTAAATGGAAACAATCTATTGACAACGGAGATTATGCGTTGACAGTTTTCTTAGACTTAAGAAGAGCTTTTGAAACAATTGACCGTAAAATATTAATAAAAAAATTGGAAGCTATAGGTCTCAAAGGAACAGTCCTGAGATGGTTCAAGGACTACTTGAGTGGCCGAAGACAAATCACTACAGAAAACAACTACTTTCCTGGCTAATACCACGAAGGGCATTGTATTATATCCGACCGGTGCCAGTGCAGGTTTATTCGCAGAGAAAAACCCTGCATCTGCTTTTGGGGATAACTAGCCAAAATAACCTACTGTGTAGGTTGATTTGAGACTGGCCTGAACGAATTGTTCGAAGGATGATTTGATTTAACGCCAGTCTTCAAGTATGCCCATTGACTATGTCGAATGTTTTTAATATTGTTGCTGACTAAAGCAAATTTTTGATGAAGGTGCAGGTACTTTTTATTCAGAATGGAAAGGAGATATTGTTTAAAGCCCGTATGACACGGACCAGTTTTTCACTCATGAAATGAATCATTTTTTAATATAACGAATCATTAACAATAAAATGGATAATTTTCTGTGTGAAAATCTAATGTTGTTCTTAAATTGTTCTTAAATTGTTCGTTTTCGTTAACCAGCTGACGAACGTCAACCCTCAGAAGTCGAAACTTGTGCGAGCAATGGATCAACGAGGCCTTACCTTTTAACGTGCGATTACCCAGCACGGTTGTGTGGCACTAAAACAAGATATCCTGTTTTACCAGATACTGTGGAATATGTGTACAGTTTCTCATTCAGAAAATGGATGAAATTCATGTTTTATACAGGATATCTTGTTTTAGTGTCACACAACATTAGATTTTCACACAGAAAATTATCCATTTTATTGTTAATGATTCGTTGTATTAAAAAATGATTCATTTTATGAGTAAAAAACTGGTCCGTGTCATACGGGCTTTAAACAATATCTACTTTCCATTCTGAATATAAAGTCTGTACCTTCATCAAAAATTTGCTATTTGTTAAGTTATCATCAGTCAAACAACGACTGTTAAAAGTGATTAAAGGAGAAATATAAAATCATGTATGTCGGAGGAATATTCGATATAGATCACATAACATTGAGGGGATCAAAACATGGAAGTTTTGAATAACCAATGGTCATCCTCTGAAAACGGTTGATATGTCCGAGGAAATAGAAACCAATGAGTAGTTCTTCATAACGATAGAAGCTACAGCTTGCGGTTTGGTGCAGTTTTGTCATATCCCATAAATCAGATCAATCATAATTTTCTTAATATCTGTGTTGAAGTTTGGCTTGGAGAATAATTCATTGGAAACTGTTTCTAATTGGTCCTCCTGACTTCTACCCTAATGATTCTTACTTCATATCACCCTATAGTGAAGCCATTCCTAAAATGGTATAATCATAGTCTTTCATACATTTTTTTGACCTGTCATTGCATAGCTCTTTCGGCAGCAACATTATTATTACCTGAACTGTGTTTTATTTTCACGATTTGTCTACAACTTTTCATGTTTCTCATGAGATGAACAAATACTGCCTTAGAAAGGTTTGTAGTAGCAAAAGAAAAGTTATCTTGAAACACGTAGGCTAGTAGTACAAAAAGCTCCCTTAAGAAACACAGATTCGTTACCACAATGAAATGCAAGTTTTGTGTTCTGGAAGGTAACAATACTCTCCAACAGACAAACTGGGTGTTCATTTTTGGTAAAATCCTTTGTCTTTCAACCTTGAAAAAAACATAAAAATAGTCGGAAAACACCGACAAATCCCAATATTCCCTTCACAACTGCTTACGCACATAAATTCACAGGGAACTAAAAGTCACAAAACTGAAGATAAAAAATTGCATTCTCTTCGAATGCCGTTACCAAAGAGTTAAGCGCATGCATTTGTTGATTTTACGATCTGAGTGGCCTCCGCTTTTTGAATCAGGACTTCTGAAACATGAAGCTGAACTGTTATCGTTTTACGAGAATTATATGACGGGCTTTAAAGTTTTATACGTGCTCCTGAGTCTTCATTGCATTTCCTTGTTCCTGTTCGATTTTACATCGAAGGCACGAGACTGAATGATTCCAGTGAGAATCGTGACTTGCAATGATCGTGATCTGTAAGCAAAAAATAATTGACTTCATTTTTGTGTTGTTTTTGAGTGAAGTAGAGCCTAGGATATGATTTACGTATGCCATTTATGAAGTGCTTATTATTATTAACAAAAGTTGTTGTGAACATACCATTGTATATATATATATATATATATATATATATATATATATATATATATATATATATATATGTATATATATATCAATACAGCAGGGGACGAATAGGTAATTATCCGAAGACGTTTCGTCGAGTCAAGCGACGCGAGCAGCTAAGATGTGGAGGAACGACCGAGCAGGGATAGACTTTTACCCCCTATTCTCTCCTGTCTTAGGAATCACACATAAAAGGTAAGGCCTCGTTAATCGTTAGCTCGCACAAGTTCAGACTTTTGAAGGTTGACGTTCGTAGGGAATCTACACTTTCATACTGGTAAACCCAACCCAATTGATAGTAGGGTTGGAAATAATATATAAGTTAAGAGAAGAATAGTAAATTGTACAATAAGAGGGAAAAACGACATATTTCTCACGAGCACAGAAGTTTGAAAATCAAGCGTATGAGAAATATGTCATTTTCTCACGCATGGTACAATGTACTTTTTCTTTGGTTGCGTTGTTTCCAAGTATTGAAAATCAAAACACATATGCAATAATACTTGTATGTCATTAACTCATTTTTATATTTAATTTGAAATAGTAATCAATAGTTATATTTGAACAATTTTGTAAAGTAATAGGTAGGTTGTACTGAGCTTCCACAGCATTGTTGTGTTCAAGTTCTAATGGCGCTGGAGGCTGAATGATTCTACTATACATTTTAAAATTTTCATTTCATTTGCTATGGAGTTGTCGATATTAGATTCAGCATCATTGCAGGATTTCCAACACCCATGGTGTTTTATAGTTGAAAGATCTGCCCCTGCAATAACTAAAATAGTCGCAGATGATTTTCAGAAACAGTGACCAGTAAAATATGATTCAGGGTTCGGTAATTGCAAAAATTTCACTATTTCTTTCGCCATGGAGCCAAATTTATTTATCCCCACAGGCTGTTTCGTAAGTTTGTTATTTTTGTAATTAAAAAAAACATGTTTCATTTGTGTTTGGTCGAAGCTTCACATATTTTTCTTGAATTTGGTAAAATTCTCCTGTGACTGTGAAATTTCTAGGAACCTTGGTTTTAGTATCGGGTAATTTTATCGGAAGGGCCGAATTGACATCTGCCATGTCATCAATTTTAAATTTTCGAAGTTCATCACAGAGGCATGCTCCTGTAAGGCCAATAGCTAAAGCAACCTGAAATCAAAACCAAACATTGATTTTTCGATAACAATTTAAAAATTTTCAATTCATACTTTTATCAGCAGATACTTTTCATCAGGTGCATCTTTTGAAAAATGTTGAATTTTTTCCGAAGATAATGTTTTTGACTTTCTTGGAGCATATTTTTCAGAAATGCCTTTGAAAAATGGACGTAGTTTTACGTATTTTGATATATCAACACAGATTTTAATAATTAAAGTACTCCTCAGCATCGAGTACTGAGACCATAATGTTGATGATCTCAATCTTCTTGACAACTCTTAAAATAATCTAACAAGGTATTTTCGGAACAAGAAATTACCTTGGCTTTCATTTTCCAGTCTATAAGTTTCTGTAAGCAATTTCATATTTTTCTCTTGAAGTGCTTGGTAGAAAATCATTGCAAACATCTATTGATATCTGAACAATTTCTGAAGGTGTATTTTCCAACTCTAAATCTTCATATTCCATTAAATTCAATATTTAATGAATCAACAATAAAACTATTTTCGTTGGGTAAGTTGACAGCAATAATTATGCAGTGCTTCGGTTTTGTTTTTATGGAAACGCCAACAATGGGCTACTTGGATATTGCACGCGAATCGTCGGCGTAGCGTTGTCAACATGGAGAACTTGTCATATCAATCTGACATGTAACAATTCATGACCGACTTGGGTTATCGTGATAACAGTGAGAAATATTTTCTCACTGTAATGGCCGATATTTCTAACTGCATGAGGAATCTTTCGTTTTGAACGTATGAAAGCAATGAGAGAAGTGGCACATTGTATAGCATCCGTAGAAAATAGTGTCTTGTGAGAGGAACGTGGAATTCAACATAAAGGAGTTTGCCAAGCATACGAGCCTCAAAAAACTAGTTCTCACTCAAATATGGAAAATGTCTGTCACTTGACTGCCTAGGCGAATAAAGTTATTCCTTTGAGTGCACGCGGCAGTGGAAGTTCTACGATGAAAATGATAATTCACGTTTTGATAAGAGAAAGATATCAAATCTAATTCAATATCAGAGACAAAACGGCATTCATTTTTAAAGTCAAGGATTTTTTTCCAAAACGTATAATCGTATAAGCCATATACCTAATTACTGAAACTTATTTCTGATTCCTGATTCAAATTATTTGAATTCTTGACCCTTATTTCGTAGTGAAAACTTCATTGGGAATCCTTAGAAATAGGCTGTAAATCTTGGAGTTTCATTTCATGTGAAATCGTCAAAATCTTATTGTATTATGACTATCTTACAGTCAATCTATTAGATATTAACAAATACAGAACGTTCATCATTTCATAGCTTATCCAATCTCTGTGAAGTATACTGAAAAAAAAAACTATTATATGTGTTGCCTGTGTATTCCTACAAAGTGGCTTTTCTTTCGTCATGGTTCCACACTACTGCAACTGGAAGAGTATTTGAGTTCGTGCCAAGATGGATTGGATAAGCTGTACCAAGCGCACTATATTTGGTTCAAGAACTGGTTTTATATCGCCCAGGTATGTCATTCTACTACAGAGTTCATTGACATTTGTTATATCCTAATGAGTCGAATGCCAAAAAAATCAAGCGCCATTATCACAGATCCAAAGTGAAGCTGTCTTTGTCATCAAAAAACCTTGTGGTTGTCAAAAAGATAAATGATTATTATGTTGACAACTCTGTCGTGAACAGTTTTGAATTACCCATAGGATTTTCCGAAGCCAAAATACTATAAAATCAGTAATATTCAAATGTATTAAATTTTATTTTTCTACTCCCACTATTTTGAATCGTTCATTACGTATCTATCATTAGGTAATGGCTCATCTAGAATGCACGTGTATTATATCCGACATTGTTTTTTTAAATGATGGGATATGTAACATTTAACCTGATAAATTTGATATCATGACATTCAATAGTCCAAAAGCGAAATTCATTGAATTTCTGCTTCAGATTCTCTGTGCAATTGGACTGAAAATTATATTTTCAGGAAATTTATTGTTCAACAGTTTATAAATTGGTCCTGAATATATACTCTGTCCATCCAAGCTAAGGAGTGATCCAAAACATTATTATGCATTGTGCGTACTACAAGCGATAAAACGTAACTGACTACTCCGACACTGTAGCACGAATTCCACTAGCATTTATTCTACCCAATAGATGCAAATGTATGTGGTAATCAAGCTTCGATCACGCGTTGATCACACATGTATCGTTGTTTGGGTTAATCTGTTGGATGGATATAATATACTTACATCTCGACTAACGCCTCGTGCTCACAATTTTTCGCTCATGTGTAATAGGGCTCCTCGTTACGTAACATACTAATATCAACAATAGTATCTATTTTATTAATCACTTCAACCCAAAGATACCACCGTCACTTGATTTGAATCTACCGACTTTTCCACTGGAGGATATGTCACACAGTGACATTCGTTTTAGGAATATTCTCGAGGATAAGGCTAGTTACGTGCACTCGCGAATTACCGCACTCAGCTAACGCCACGTGCTCACAAGATTTCGCTCGTGCGTAATGAGCTACTTTATAGCGAAACATATTCTCAACCCGTTAGTTTGTCATTATTAGTTTGTTAGTTTGTTTGGTGTTTTTCCTTTAATGATTTTTCTCGTGAATTAACTATAACTAGTTGTTTATTATTTGCAATCATCCATCTATCTGCCACTGTCGTCGCCAACTATGAGACTATGGATTACTTACAGAATTCTTCCCTTGTCGGTTCAGTGGTTCACTATAAATTTCGTAAGATGGCGCCACTAGGCCCATCAGTAAAACTCAATTCCTGTTTTCAAAACCAACGCTTTTTGTTGTATTTTTTCTAACAATCTTATCAGCGTCTGAAGATTTTCACGATCGATTCGTATATCACAACGGACTTGAAGCATTCTCAACTTCGCATTCTATGTAGTAGAACCTTTATGGCTGATCCGTTTAAATATACTCATCAGTATTTTTTGACGCTGGCTGGTCTTCTTTTAGTTGCCAAGCTGAGGACCTTTCCTAGGCGCATACCAACTCGCATACCAATAATAAATAAAATCCACGAGATTTCGACTTTCAATACCAGCCTTATCCACCCAATAAAAACCCTGAGAATCTCTGTTCCTGCTCATCTGGCGCCCAACGTGGGGCGCCAGATGAGCAGGAACAGAGATTCTCAGTATTTTTTGACGCTGGCTGGTCTTCTTTTAGTTGCCAAGCTGAGGACCTTTCCTAGGCGCATACCAACTCGCATACCAATAATAAATAAAATCCACGAGATTTCGACTTCCAATACCAGCCTTATCCACCCAATAAAAACCCTGAGAATCTCTGTTCCTGCTCAACTTATCTTCTCGTTGCGAGATATAACAATATTATATCATAGAAAAAATAATATAAATAATTAATCATTCTCTTATTCTAATGGAGTAATAAAATGCAAAATTAGTTTTTTTATATCAAAACTTTTGAGTTATTACTATTATTATGCTATGTTGAAAAAAATATAAAATACGTATGTATAAAAAATACTAAATGTTGGAAATAAAAATTGAAATTTCTTGAAAAACATTTGAATTAGGTGTAGGATATCAAATATAGAGAAATTTGGGTAATTACTTATGTCTTACCTAAATAGGTATTAATATACAGGCTGTTTCATTTAAATTACCGACGTTGACATCTCTCTCTGGTATAGTGGGTACTGTGTCATTTCTATCACCCAATGAACATTTCTATTAGATCTAGCACATTAGCTTATATTAGCCTCGCTTGCTGAATTCTAGGAACCACAGGAAACGACCTTTCAAATTAATTCGTTATTATTTTCAATAAAAATGAAATTTAAAAAATCTATAAAATAATAATAATAAATTGTTCGAGAGCAAAAATATCAGTTTGGTGTTAGGGTAATTGATCTCTTGGAAAAGTTTCAACTTCCAATGGTTCCAATCTCATCATTTATTCTTATAGATCAAGCAACCTTAAATACAATTTTTTTGTCGCTTGTGTTTTATTCATATCAAGCTTCGTTTTCGAGAAAAAAAATCGCTTCTACAAACTATCCATGGACAACATAAATAAAAACCAAAACCATGCGATGAAAAAGTTGTATTTTTAGTTGATTATCAAAAAAAAAATTGGAAATACGAAAAAAAGACGGTGGCGTACATTTTTTCCCAAGATTGTTGGCTGTGTTGCCCACTGAGACTCCACTGGACCTATTAATCTCATTCTAGTTAGGGATGAAAAGGCGCCTTATTATTTCAAATAACTGTAGCAAATTTCAACCAAATCGGTGTAAGGATATTTATCATATTTTATAAATACTGTTTTTTTTAAACTACACCGCCCTGTATGTCAGAAACGATATATGTTTATGAGAATTTTTTTCTTAAAACGACCTTTCGAATCACACTCTAAAGTACCCGTAGTTAGGAAACACCCTGTATAAAAGTCTTCATTGAATATTCTTGGGATCAACATATTTCGAATCCCTGTCTAATCCTGACAAATTGGATGTGAAGAACTGGAGGAGGGTCTATTCAACCACAATGGATTCAAACATTTTTCCATATAATTTTATTACCGTAAGGCATCGTGATTAAAACAGATAACATAAATCACAAATGAAAAATGGCGAATGTAATACTGTGGGAATTTCCATCCCTTCTGCATTATGTTCGAAAAATTATCCAGCATCTGTTCCTTCGTCAAGAAGGGTAGCTACCCTCGCAGAATCCCCGTTTGAACCTCCCTTTTAGTGATGGACGCTGCAGTCAGCCAATAACGATGGGGGTGAAAGGTCCGGGTAGGGACCTGGATTCACATCTCTCTTTTTCGTTAGCCTATCAAGATCGCATGTGCATCAGGATCGATTTCTTCTTGATGACAGTTGCACCGGGAATTACAATTCATTGGATATTCCACTATGATTTTATTACTGAAAGTCGAATCGATTGTTAGTTTTTAATTCAGAATAATTTGACGTCAATTTGCATCAGAGTATGTCATATGTCAACGAAACTTTGTTCAGATCAGAAATCACAACCAGTGATCTTTTTAGTTCTCTCGATGCTCACAAGCTAAAGCGACAATAACAGATGAAACTCTTATGAAAGAGGTAAACAAAGTTTCTATTTTTTGGTCCGGAGAGTAAGAAAGATAAAAAAAATTCATCAAACCCCATTTTCTCCACCACCATACCCAAATTCCTAATTATCACAACAATACTTTTTGTTTTTTAGGAAAATATTCACATGAATGATATACAGTTGCCTGTGAGATTTTCACATATTAGGGTTTACTAAACCGCGACACGTGGTTCACTATACAATAGCTTCCTCGAGCTGGAACTTTAAATACTTTTTAATTTCCAAACTCTCCTGTGTGTAAATATTCACAGTTCTTAATGAATGATCAGAATTCATCGGAGTTGATCAATATGGATTTTCATCAAGTAACGGCCACTTCTATTGAGTTTTTCAAATATTCGAATACTTTGTTAACCGCCTCCATAAGTGGAAACTTGCTAAGGATGAACGAGGTCAGTTCTTCGGTCACTTATTCCAATGCTCCATGATAATGTTGGTTAACCTCAAGATAAGTCATGGAACACGACAAAACCCAATTGCTGTTTGACGAATATTACCCTCATATATAAAATGTCCCATAAGAGCAATGCAATTATCGAAAACTTACAGCCGTAGTTGCATTGTATCAAGTCACCATCACAACACATTTGAAACCGTATCGCTTGACGTCAGTAAACAACACAAATAAATGTCAGATAGACTTCAAAAATAAAAAAACATTTCGCGTTTTGGTGAGTGCTCCATACAATCTTTAGAGGAAAGTATAAATTAACAAAAAATAACATTTCCTTGAGAATTTCTTTATTCGTGAAATATTCCAATGAATTACATTCGTGCATTAAAATGACCAGATAACTTTGCATTCAAGCGTGATATCTTATACAAATTGCATTCGGTTATTTTCATATTTTGTAAAAGAGCCCTCGTCCTTCGGACTCGGACACTTTCGCCAAAATATGGAAATAAACTTGCAATTATAACCGAAAATGACCTATAACTGTCACTGTTCAAAGTTTGAGAAAATGTAAAAACTTCAATACTTTTTATAATCAGTTATAAAGTGAATTACTCCTCATCACCTAGTTACAAAAAGTAAAACAAAAACATCCATTCCAATGAAATCACACATGATATACGCTGCATATCCATTGAAGTGAAGAATAAGTTTCTTCCTGTACCAATATCTTGAAGTGATTTTCATTTCTGCCTTTTTACAAGCACATACCTCTCCAGCAACCAATGCCTGTTGCTCAAAAATATCTTGCTCTAATCTTTACCAGCCAGTCGACTTGTTATCTTTCGTGTTATTACATTTGTATATATTCATTTGAAATTAGCGTTTATGGTTCAACTAGAAAATTCGACCTAGTACAAAAACTTAATTGATTATTCGACCACTGAAGAAAAATATCTGCTGGACGCCATTTTTTTATATCTGTGATGCTATCAATTTCGATTTGAAATACAACTAACAGTTTATTCACACTATCTTGAAATTCTTACAATTGGATTGAACTCGATTCGCGAAAAGCAAATCAATGATTTGAAATGGAAATGTGACGGTGGCAGAAATGATCACAAGATCGCCAGAATTTTTCGATACGGTATCAGAACTGAGTAGGAATCAGTTGAAATGGAGTAAACAAGATGAAAACTGGAAAAAAATGACTGATGGAATTGGCCGACACTCGTTTGGAATTCATGATAAGGTATCAGTCTAGTGAAAATCACCCAAGTGTTTGCGGTTTTGTAAATAGATCCTCATACGAACGCTAACTCTCAAAAGTCGGAACTCACTACTTTCGTGAGTTTGAATCATGATTCACAGTGAGGCATTATTCTAATCCATCAGTCAATTCACTCAAATGATAATGAATCGAAGCCACAAATCATCTTGTTCCTTTGAACGATTCACAAGTCACTTCAAGTGAGTACTTTATTCATTTACTGAGAAACAGTTCAGTTCACAGCAAGCAAATGCTTTTATTTGAAAGTATTTTTTGTTTAGATGTGAGAGTATTTAAAATAGTTAATATTCATTTTTTTTTTAATTTAATTTAAAGTGCAAGGAATTTCCCAAGAATATGAAGTTTACAGCATCAGCCGTAATAATTGTGTTATCAGATGAAGGAATAAAACTGAAGACTCACAAAGTACTTCAATGATTCATCAAGAAAAGTTGAGACCAGTTTTGTGTTAAAGCCGTATAAAAATGATGTTTTCATGCCTTTATGATGTCAGAATTCACTTGCAGACATCGGGTTTCCAATTGGGTGTCACCCCCATACGTGTTGCATCCCTTAAACGTAGATACTTTGCGAATTGAGGACTAACGATGTCTTACTCACTTTAACGTTTTGTTCCTAGAACGAAAAGCCGACACCAGGATAGCTATCAACACTCTATTGCCCTATCAGGAAAATGGAACTCTAAACTCCAATACTGAGTTATTTTTGAATGATTCGTTAGAATAAACGCAGATTGTATTAAGGCAGGTAGAATATTAAAAATTTGTATTAATGTGGAACAGCTTATTCAATCCATTCTGGCACGAACCCAGCTATTTTTACAGTTGCCCAGTGGTAGTGCAGAGCATGACGAAAGAAAAACAACTAATAGGAATGAATTTCAACACAGTGAACACTTTTATATAAGACTTATCTTACTATATTCACTTCACAGAGAATACTGGGCATATACGTCATTAGTTCTTTGCGAAGATGGATTGGATGAGCTGTATAATGTTTTTTTTTCTCAGTAGAAAGCGGTACCACGAAAATGCATTCCTCCATGTTATAGAGAGAATTTCCTATGACTAATTCAAGACTTCTAAGAAAAAAAATATTACTCCAATATTACACAACACAATGTGTCGTATACGGGTTCATTTCAAGAATACAGCCCCTGGTCTATTGTCAGAAATGAAAACGCCATCCTTTTATGAGACTCTATATCACACACTACTGATTGTAACATTCTATAATAAATCTCAAACTCAGATTCACAAAAAATAGTCTGAATCTCCAGCAGATGAATCTCTGTATTTCATTGAATGTTTATATATAAAATCAACAATAATGGCGAATAACTATAAAATAAATGAAATAATTTCAGAAGAAAAAAAATTTAAAAATATCAATAACAATTGAAAAAAATCAAGGCTGGACTTGATGGTATCATGTTAATAAAAAAAAAATATATGCTTTGTCACTGATCAGATATTTCGAAAATATTCTCGTATAAGGATGCCGATAATTAGCCGTGTACTGGCCGCTAGATGAAGTCCCGTTGTGATTGGAGAGAGCGTAGAGATTATATTGGCAAAGGGTTCTATTAGCTGATGCATGATTGCTCATGTCCTGATTTTATACTGAAAAATCAACTGTCATCATTAATTTTTCCCCAACCTTCTTACTGTGTTCGGAGATTCAAGATATTTTGTTGAATTCATTTGATATTTTTTCAATAAAAGAGTCAAATTTTCCAGATGTTCCTAATGAGTTTTCTGTCTACATTGTATTGGTATTGCATTTTCACATTTATTTTGTTCCCATTGAAGAAATCAAGGTTTACATGCTTTCAATGGATACATAAACATTCCTTCAAAAGACTTAGAACTTGGAAGAGAGCCAAGGAAAGACACTACATTGCCTCTTTGGATTGCTATACTCCAATTGAATGCTCTATGATATTAGGAGTCCTGATATGAGCTTCATTATATAATTGCTCAACTCTCGTTTGTGGATTCTCTAATCGCAATCGCGCTCAAAACTAGGTTGAATAAGATTAGTGAAAGAATATCTGCTACTTAAGTTTTGCTGTCATTAACATGACACCTAACTTCTAAGGGCAAATGGTGCACACACATTTCCAAACTTAAGGTTATCTCTAGGTTAAGTCCAACCGGCCATAGGAGTCCTGGATATGAGCTTCATTATATAATTGCTCAACTTTGGTTTGTGGATTCTCTGATCGCAATCGCGCTCAAAACTGGGTTGAATAAGATTAAGTGAAATAAAATCTGCTACTTAAGTTTTGCTGTCATTTACATGACACCTAACTTCTGAGGGAAAATGGTGCATACGCATTTCCAAACTTAAGGTTATCCTTAGATTAAGTCCAACCTAAGTGGAGCGGTGCAACCGGATATGAGGTACGTTCTCTTATGTCGTTGACTGCCTGATGACGTGAAAAACGACTAGCACTAAATTTGCAGCTCAGTCCGTGAATTCCTCTACTATCAACTTCCGAACCACAATCTATCATTACCTATGAGGGTACCAAGGTAAAGGAAGGTGAAGCATTTAGCCAAGCTCCAGAGCGCTTTGAGAAAACAGCATTAAGGCATGTTTTATCAGATGGAGAGCTAGCGGAACTGAGCAACAGTCCAGTTGTAATTGTTATTAGTGGTAGATTCCAAGAACGTTGAAGAGATTTGTGATTTTGGTATAGCTCCAAATTCTTCTGCTTTTTCCAAAATGGCTCAGCTTCTTTGATGAAACTATCGACGGGAAAGAAAGGTGGTAAAATAGATTTTGACAATATGGAGCACCGTGTGAGCGGATGAGAGAAAAGTAGGGAGAAAAAGAGAAGTTGGGAATCGGATGCCCTATCCCCAATGGGAAACAGGCAGAGATGCTTGAAGCCAAGACTGATCATCCAATAGAATATACAAATTTTCTTGAGAACGTAAAGCTTCATCAAAATCATTCAAAAGAGACTTGTAATGCTAAGAAGGGCATCGCCTAAAATTGTATATGAGTTTGGGAATTGCCATACAATGCTTCAAAAGGTAGAATGCGATATGTCTTGGGAGTTTATTGTTTGTATGACATTGTAAGGAAATTATTCAGTTTTTCTTCTGAACAAGACTGAATGGATTCTTCTGTGAGTGAAGCACTGAGAATAAATAGATTTTTTTTTCTCCGTGATTTCAATCCCAGGAGCTAAACCATCAAACTTCATATATACGTATGAATTTCCGTATGTTCTGATTAATGTATCCAAGATGAAAAGTTCACACTTTTGATCATTCAATTCGAGTCCTAAATCCTTAGATCGGTGTCTCCTCTAAGTGAACCGTTATTTAAATATCAGCAATTGAAACTACTATTTCGATTTTTCAACATATTTTTTATAGTTAGGCAAAAAAGGGCTGGAGTAAAAGGATCGCCTTGTTGGACTCCACGTTCCGAACTGATGATTTTTTTCCCGAAGGTTAGAAATGTAGGATGGCGGTAACATTGAAATATAAATGGGTATAATTCCGGAATTTCATCATTAACCACATTGAATCACGATTAATCATATTGTATTTGACATCCATATACTATTATTTTTATGAAACAAAGAATTTTATTATTGGATATGATTTTTCTCTGCCTGCAATAAAAAATTGAATGGAATATGATATCTCACGTCAATACCTGGGGTTCATTATTCCTATCACAGTTATTCCCAGAGATAGAAGCAGAATGGTTGTCTTCATAATTCAATATTTATTTCAAATGAAGAATGGATATTTCAGCTATGCGGAGGATATCGATTTTGAGTTCTGGTAGAGTTTAAAAACAGCAACTGCTGACCTCTGCCTTTTCTTCTGAATAATGTCGATTTATTATCATTCATCTATCACCATCATCATTAATATATTCTATGGATGTTCATGGAACGTCAAGGGGAGATATAGATGCACGTCCATACAATATTTTCTGTGGGCCGATATTTTTATAAAAAAATTCCATTATCATTCTTAGCATTTAACGAAACAGGTTTTCTGAAAAATGTTTGTTGCTTGCTTCGTTGTCTTTTGGATTGAAAACCTACCACAATCTGAAAATTCAGAATAAATGTTGGGATCTTTGTACAAGTGTAGAGAGATCGACTTCTAGTTGCTGCGTTTATGGAAACTATTCCTCATCAAAAATCAAAGAACTGTGGTCTATAAACATGACTTAACTTCGTTGAAGTTTCGAAAACAAAGATATTCAACACATTTTCACAAAGGTAGATTTATGAAATCAAATATTGAATCAGTTTCGAGAACGTAAGCTGATTTGTTTTCCGAAACGTTAAGATAAGCATTTTTGTGATTATATAATTTTTTTTTGAAACATTTTTGAGTTAAACGAAAAGACGTCTGGTCAACCAGACTGGTAAATCAAGCGCGGTTGAGCGGTTCTTCTGAAAATTGTTACTCGTCATGGTTACTCAACTCACCAAAAATTTCTTATCTGTTACTCTGGTGACAGATAAGTAACCAACTTTTCAGGAACCACGTCCCGTTACCAACCACATTTCACGTGGTCATTGTGGTAACCAGTACAACGGAACGGCTAATGGTAACAATATCTGGAAACGAAAAACGGCCTAGTTATGTTCTCATTCAGAAGGGAAAGTTTCCATTAACGTAGAAACTATTTGGGGTATACTGAAAATCTGACCTACCAAACTTGGTACAGTACTGATTCCAACATCAAGCCTCCATTTTTTCCTATTCTGGTGGATTGAAAACCCGAAAAACTGCGAAAAGAAAGTGGCTTCTAATATGTACTAAACGTTTGTTTGAGAGTGGTTCACAATGTTCCTTGAACTCTATAGAAGCCACTCATTATAACTGTCAAAGACAACTAAATCAAATAAGGCAAATCCAAACAAGAAAATTGAAATTGATTCTGGTCGAAGATCAATAAATATAAAAATTCCAATGATCAGAAATAATGTAAATGAATAATCAAATAATATCAAGATAAAATAAAACATTAAGTAAAATAGTAAAATCGACTAAATTCCAATAATAAAAAAATATGAAACAATGTGAAGAAATTGTTGAAATTTAGTTTCAAGTTGAGTATACTCACGAAATTTCGATTACAGCTATCCATAATCGTCTTCAAGTGGTGACTGTCACTAATTTAGTGTATTCGTTTAGGTTTTTTCGTCCTAAGGCAGATTCAAGCAAGCCAACTTGACTTATGAATAACTTAACTTATCAACTAAAAGGAACAAATCACCAAGATTCAATAAGGGCATTCAGACAAGTTCTTAACTCAACTTGGAGAGTTCCCAACGTTTATCTTTCACTTAAGAAGAATTAAGTTATGCCTGGTTCATAGATCGAAGTTTAACTTTTGATTTATCTTTCACCTTAAGGAAGTTGTCACATGGCTAATCAGTGGAAGTAATCCAGTCAATGACTGTAAAACTGTGTATTTATCCCATACAGCACTCATTTTCATAAAAATTACAAAGTCTAGCTTGTGGGTTGCTTTTTTTCTGTAGATGGATTCTACCCCTTCTTGGATGTAAACAATTTTTGATTGAAAATATATGCGGAAATCAATAAATTGCCTGATTCTAAGCAACTTTTGTTCTATGAAGTTTTTTCTGAAAGAGAATACTGTTCGACTTATTCCTGAGAAAAAATGTCGGTTTTCAGGCAAAAAACCCATTTTTTCAGATTTTTTCGCAAATAACTGGAAAAATATACATTTAATCGAAAAACCTCAAGAGAGCAAAATTATAGCTTTTTTTTTTTGGACTGAGGTGGCCTTTACTTGATGGAAATCCATAGTTATTACGCTATAAGGTAGACACGATTGAATTTCCACAAAATTTTTATTGTCTTCGCGACATGTTTCGGTACACTGTACCTTTATCAAGCGAATGTATTTAAACACTAAATTATTCTTCGCTAAAAGCTCCTTAAATATATCAGGGCCTACTCTAATTATCTATGATTCCTAGAATAATACCACTGACAATGATGATGATTCCTAACTGATGCTGATAACTGATACTGATTCCTAATAATAATTATGATATCGGACCATAGTTACTATATACTTATTGATTGAATAAGTTCAACAAAGGGGAACTATTGAGATCCAATTGATCATTTAGCAAACAATTTGAATTTTTTAATTTATTGATTTCCAAAAATTCTAAATAATTAAGTCTAATGCCCTTATTTTCAACATGCAGAATTTCGAAATTTTTATCGAAGTCATGGCCTTCCTCCAAAATATGATTGGCATATGATGAATGAGTTGTTTTCTTTTCATAATTCATACGATGTTCACGTATGCGGTTTTTGAATGGTCTACCTGTCTGGCCAATATATACTTTGGAGCAAGATCCACAATTCAATTTATAAACTCCTGATTTTTCATCTTTTATTGTTTTATCTTTGTTATTCTTGATAAACCTTCCCAACGTGTTATCTGTTCTATATGCTACTTTTAAATTTTGTTTATGCAAAAATGAAGCTACTTTTTCCGTAGCAGGTCCTGAATAAGTTAAGATTCTATAATTATTGTCATGGGTCCTCAAAGTGGGGTACACTTCTTGGATAGCTTTTCTATGTAGTTTTTTAGCAAGAATATTTTCTATTAATTTGACTTGATATCCATTGTTAACTGCTATTTGTTTTATGATATTTAATTCTTTGTTGAAATTGTCCACAGAAAGAGGAATGTTTACTAATCTGTGTATCATACTATGGTATGCTGATATTTTATGTTTATATGGATGTACCGAATTATTATGAATAGTGATATCAGTGTGGGAAGGTTTATGAAAAATAGCAAAGTGGTGTTTGCTGTTGGCTTTACCTATTGTCAAGTCTAAGAAATTAATTGAATTATCTGTTTCCATCTCTATTGTGAATTGAATATTTGGATGAATAGTGTTAATATATTTATGAAATGTATCTAATTGTCTGTTGGTGCCTTTAAAACAAACTATAACGTCATCTACATATCTGTACCAATACAAAAACTGTTGCGACAGTGGATGTTTATGAATTATATTTTCCAGATTGTCCATGAAAATTTCTGCCAGTAGAGGACTCAGCGGATTTCCCATGATCAAACCGTCAGATGAAGAGTATACTTTATTGTCAAATTGAAAGTAATTTTGTTCAAGACATATCGACAAAAGGTCTAATATCTCTTGTTTAATGAGCGGATTAACATGATTTTTATCTAGTAAACCTTCGACTAAGATTATGGTATCTTGTGGAGGTATACTAGGGAAAAGATTTTGAACGTCAAATGATATTAATTTTGCGTTATCTGGAACAGTTATGTCCTGTATTTTATTTATCAAATCATAAGAATTTTTAAGGCTGAATTTCGGTTCGAATTTAGAATAGTTTGTTATTAAATGTATTAGCTTTCTTGATAACTTAACTGATGGTGCTGTAACAAATGATACTACTGGCCGAATAGGGTAGTTTTGTTTATGTAATTTTATCAAAGAATATAATTTTGGGGTTTGAGGATTCATCAGAGTTAGTCTGAACTTCTCGGATTCATTGAAAATAGAATTTGAGTTTCTCAAAAATTCCTTGATTTGTAGTTGGTACAAATGAGTAGGGTCACGTTTCAGTAATGTGAATTTACCGGAATCTAAAAAATCAAGAGTTTTTTGAACATAATCATTCCTATTAATAGCAATGACTGTGTTACCTTTATCTGCTCTTGTAAAAATTATATCCTTTTCGTTGGTTTTATTCACTATAGATTTTACTATTTTCATATCATTCATATTAAACCTATCTTTCAGAAACGTAGATTTGATGATATTAGTAGCCTGATATTTATTGTTCGTAATGTCCAAAGTACCTTTCAGGGCAATTTCTGTTTCAACACCAAGAATTTCCATATCCTTGATGATATTATTGTTTTTTATGTTATGCTTAAAACCTTTTGTGATCAATGAATTCTCTCCTTCGGTGAAGACTGCTTCTGATAAATTCATGAATCGATCAAAAAATTGATGATCCACAAATTTGCTTTCACAACCTTCACGTGTGTTTTTAGGTATTAAAGAATTTAGCTTGCGTTTCTGTCTGATATATTTCTTATGAATGATCTGATTGACACGCTCTCTTGTGTCCTGATTTAAAACTTCAAACTCTAAAGGATGTAATCTATACGAAAGTTCACTATATATTACCTTAAGGTATAAGTACCTTAAGGTAATATATAGTGAACTTTCGTATAGATTACATCCTTTAGAGTTTGAAGTTTTAAATCAGGACACAAGAGAGCGTGTCAATCAGATCATTCATAAGAAATATATCAGACAGAAACGCAAGCTAAATTCTTTAATACCTAAAAACACACGTGAAGGTTGTGAAAGCAAATTTGTGGATCATCAATTTTTTGATCGATTCATGAATTTATCAGAAGCAGTCTTCACCGAAGGAGAGAATTCATTGATCACAAAAGGTTTTAAGCATAACATAAAAAACAATAATATCATCAAGGATATGGAAATTCTTGGTGTTGAAACAGAAATTGCCCTGAAAGGTACTTTGGACATTACGAACAATAAATATCAGGCTACTAATATCATCAAATCTACGTTTCTGAAAGATAGGTTTAATATGAATGATATGAAAATAGTAAAATCTATAGTGAATAAAACCAACGAAAAGGATATAATTTTTACAAGAGCAGATAAAGGTAACACAGTCATTGCTATTAATAGGAATGATTATGTTCAAAAAACTCTTGATTTTTTAGATTCCGGTAAATTCACATTACTGAAACGTGACCCTACTCATTTGTACCAACTACAAATCAAGGAATTTTTGAGAAACTCAAATTCTATTTTCAATGAATCCGAGAAGTTCAGACTAACTCTGATGAATCCTCAAACCCCAAAATTATATTCTTTGATAAAATTACATAAACAAAACTACCCTATTCGGCCAGTAGTATCATTTGTTACAGCACCATCAGTTAAGTTATCAAGAAAGCTAATACATTTAATAACAAACTATTCTAAATTCGAACCGAAATTCAGCCTTAAAAATTCTTATGATTTGATAAATAAAATACAGGACATAACTGTTCCAGATAACGCAAAATTAATATCATTTGACGTTCAAAATCTTTTCCCTAGTATACCTCCACAAGATACCATAATCTTAGTCGAAGGTTTACTAGATAAAAATCATGTTAATCCGCTCATTAAACAAGAGATATTAGACCTTTTGTCGATATGTCTTGAACAAAATTACTTTCAATTTGACAATAAAGTATACTCTTCATCTGACGGTTTGATCATGGGAAATCCGCTGAGTCCTCTACTGGCAGAAATTTTCATGGACAATCTGGAAAATATAATTCATAAACATCCACTGTCGCAACAGTTTTTGTATTGGTACAGATATGTAGATGACGTTATAGTTTGTTTTAAAGGCACCAACAGACAATTAGATACATTTCATAAATATATTAACACTATTCATCCAAATATTCAATTCACAATAGAGATGGAAACAGATAATTCAATTAATTTCTTAGACTTGACAATAGGTAAAGCCAACAGCAAACACCACTTTGCTATTTTTCATAAACCTTCCCACACTGATATCACTATTCATAATAATTCGGTACATCCATATAAACATAAAATATCAGCATACCATAGTATGATACACAGATTAGTAAACATTCCTCTTTCTGTGGACAATTTCAACAAAGAATTAAATATCATAAAACAAATAGCAGTTAACAATGGATATCAAGTCAAATTAATAGAAAATATTCTTGCTAAAAAACTACATAGAAAAGCTATCCAAGAAGTGTACCCCACTTTGAGGACCCATGACAATAATTATAGAATCTTAACTTATTCAGGACCTGCTACGGAAAAAGTAGCTTCATTTTTGCATAAACAAAATTTAAAAGTAGCATATAGAACAGATAACACGTTGGGAAGGTTTATCAAGAATAACAAAGATAAAACAATAAAAGATGAAAAATCAGGAGTTTATAAATTGAATTGTGGATCTTGCTCCAAAGTATATATTGGCCAGACAGGTAGACCATTCAAAAACCGCATACGTGAACATCGTATGAATTATGAAAAGAAAACAACTCATTCATCATATGCCAATCATATTTTGGAGGAAGGCCATGACTTCGATAAAAATTTCGAAATTCTGCATGTTGAAAATAAGGGCATTAGACTTAATTATTTAGAATTTTTGGAAATCAATAAATTAAAAAATTCAAATTGTTTGCTAAATGATCAATTGGATCTCAATAGTTCCCCTTTGTTGAACTTATTCAATCAATAAGTATATAGTAACTATGGTCCGATATCATAATTATTATTAGGAATCAGTATCAGTTATCAGCATCAGTTAGGAATCATCATCATTGTCAGTGGTATTATTCTAGGAATCATAGATAATTAGAGTAGGCCCTGATATATTTAAGGAGCTTTTAGCGAAGAATAATTTAGTGTTTAAATACATTCGCTTGATAAAGGTACAGTGTACCGAAACATGTCGCGAAGACAATAAAAATTTTGTGGAAATTTAATCGTTTCTACCTTATAGCGTAAAAATTATAGCTTATGAAAAAACGAAAAAATTCAGGAATTTATGATGTGAGCAGATCCACTACAATCGGAATTATTGCTTGTTGAGAGTTGATTGGTATTATAAAGCCAAAATGGAAAGTTTTCATGTAAAATAACCAAAAACCAATGAATTTTTTGGTAAAAACTCACAAAACCTTCTTTAAACCGAGGTAGAGGAAGAGAATAATGTCGATTCCGATTTTTTCGTTGGAAAATATTAGTGAAAATCTCACCCTCTTTTACCACTTTACAATCCACTTTATTTTGTTTTCTTATGATATGTTCGACCAGTTGAAAGTACTTTTGAAAAAAATTGAGCTTGAAGAGAGAAAACCATTTCAATATACGACACTTGCACTTCAACATTTTGTTTATGAACGCTCCCATTGTTTAGGGTTGTGAGGAACTTTCTTGAAGAAAAAAGTAAAAAATAAAGTGAAAGTGTAAGTTTGGTCTATGAACCAGGGAATATTTATGTGTTGAGTTGGCTTGCTTGAATCTGTCTTCATAAGTTTTTCGCAAACAGGTTTCAATAGAGTTAATTGTGTGGAGTCCGAACCAATTGCACTCATTACTGTACTTATCCATTGGCGTTGGATATTTCGAATCGTATATAAAATAAAGTATTCAGAGTCGGCTTGTCGTTATGCTGTACCGTAAACAATTGTTTGAATAAAATGGTGGTCGAAATAAATCCTGTGTGTTTCAGGCATCAGTTATCCTTTCACACGTGACTTCCATTGTTGCGGAATATAATTTCTACCTACGTTGCTATCGCGTGAGAAACATCAACCCCATTTTATCGCCCAATTGTTTATGTTCCCAACAAATACATTGTATAAAACCGCATAAAAAAGATACGCAGGAATGAAACAGCCTCCAGTTGTTCAGGACCATCTCGTTCCCATACAGTCGGCCATTTCGCAGCGGAGAAATTATACTGCTCTTAAGGGCGAACCTTCCGAACTTTCATAAGGGTGGCACGCCATCATTTTCATCCCCAATTTATGTTTCTTTATCGCCCCCGGCCAATGGCGTCGCGCGGAGCGTCGTTAAAGCTTTATTGCGAATGTACGCAATAAAGTTTTATACCCCGAAGCGATATTGCATCGCGTCGCATAGTTCATTTGATAAAACTTTCATTAATTTTATGGTTTTCCGCTCTTATGTGTAATGTGCTCTTCACATCAGTGAAATTTATAGGGCCTTGGATTAATAAGGAATGGTCCGCAGACACCAGGGTCGTTTGATTTATAGTCGATTCATCAGTATCATCGAAAGGGATCAAGTAATATAATTTTCCGCAAATCGATAGAAAATTTTGACATTCCAGAGAAAATTTCTCAAAGAGAAAGTCAAGATTTAATATCCAGGCAAATATACAAATTTGACCAAAAAAAAACAGAATGATCTCAAACGTTATCAACACGTTTCTTCTTATAGAAAAAAATTGAAATGGTTACCCGTTGAAGAAACAGGATATTTACACGATTGATGTTTATTTAAAAAAATTCAGGAATATGAATCTCCTGCCTACCTATACAAAAAAATAAGGTACCGATGTGATATTAACGATGTGAATATCCGCTGAAGAAATAAAGCATCTATACCGAAACATAATACAAAATTTTTTGAAATATCTTTCACATACGCTTCCTGCAAAATCCTCAACACTATTCCGCAGAACTTTCCGTAGAGTAATGAGTCTTTTAAAAATCAACTTCGATCCTTCTTGCTAGAAAACAAAATTAGTTTCTTTCAATGTCTAATTTGCTATGGACTATCGCATGCCTTTTATATAGTATATCTGGATGAGTTAACGCGTTCTATATATAGAAAACTGAAAGTATGGCGATTCTAAAAATTGGTACGATGAGTGAAGAACTAATGAAGAATCCAACTAAAATATTTTTGTTGAGGTGAAGTTTCGGATTTCACCGGAAGTGACGTCATCTTTGTTATTTTTAATGGCACACCCTGTATTTCACTTCATTTTTGGATTCTTTACACGATTTAGATTCTAACTCTACCCAAAATGAACCGTTTTCGAGTTATTCGAGTTTTTTTAGAAAAAGTGACAGATGCAGCCTTTCGCACATACGTCATTTTTATGTAAATTAACTGTTTTAAAAATATGCAGCTAGTGAATCGTGATAATTGAAGGTTGAACGGATCATGCATAGAAGTGAAGCAGCACTATTGCGTCGTTTTTAACAGCGCAGTACACATTGAAATTCCAACGGTCTTGAAATTGATGTTCCCGAACTGAATGCCGGTTTGTACCGCTCCAGTAGTGAGAATTCCGCTTGTTGAATATCCCATTTTTGGTAAATTTCGCCTCCTCGCTCCATATAATAGTCCTCAAAAGTTTTCTTGATTGTTCATAATGACGAACTCCGCAAATTTAATTCTTCTCTCTTAATCGGATAGCTTCAGACCGTGGACTAAAGTATGAGAATACGGATGCCATTTATGTTTTGCTAATATTCTCTGCATAGACATTTTATTTCCTCGCCGGGTCACCGTGCTGGGTAATCGCACGATAAAAGGTAAGGCCTCGTTGATCCATTGCTCGCACAAGTTTCGACTTCTGAAGGTTGACGTTTGTCAGCTGGTTAATGAAAACGAACAATTTTAGAACAATTCAATCCCAAATCTCGTGCCGCATCTTTCAAAGATACTTCTGGAAAAGCAGTGAAGTACCCAAGCACTGTAATCGCATTATCTTCATTGTCAACCACCGTTTTAGTTTTGATAATTTCCCTTTCGATTGAGCAAAAGTTCTTAAGATTGAAGATAATCTTCAAATGATATCTGAAGATGGTATATGTATAGTTCACACTCCTTATACAGACATACAAACTTGTATTGTTTCAAATGTTATCACTTCATTTTTCAATGCGTTCTTGCAATTTTTTTTTTCTGGACATATTGAAAACCATCGTCACTTGTTTCCAATGAGTGAATATGAATACGCTCCATTTATACGCGTTTTCTGTTTTATCGTTTTGTGAGGTTCGAAGAAAAATGAGCTGATTTGAATTTTTTCGTCTTCTTTGTATTCCATACTTACTGAATGCATGACATTAATATTACTATTATTATGATGGATTCATGCAGCAATCGTAGCTCGGAAGTCAGAATTCTCAAGTCGTAGGAAATAAGTCGGAAGAAGTTCAGTCAATGACTCTCGATAAGATCGTTCATGTAGCTATCTTAAGTCGGGATTCGTGAGGAAATTTGACCAAGTTTCAACTCTTACGAGTTACGACTTACGAATTTTCGGAATGCGCATGCGTTATCCAGTTCGGATTATATTCTCAAATGTCGTGTATCGTAATTGGTTGTTCAAAAGTATGACCTCGCCAGACGTCAGAGTGACTGCGTCAAATCGACCAATTAGGAAAGCTTGTCTTACGATTAGACAGTTCTTGAAATTTCTGCATGAATGGTGCATATTTTGTTACGAATTAAAACTCACGATTCCCGAGTTCTGATTGCTGCATGAATCCACCATTATAGTACAAGAACTCGAAGCTTCTTCCCATTCACTTCTAAGGGAGAAAAAAGACTAACAAATGGATTCCAGAACATTTCTGCCTCGACAAACATTAAAACAAAATTTACAGGAAATATCGTAACTGGATTAATTTAAATCTACTTACGAGATATAAGTACATATCTTTGA
This sequence comes from Zygogramma bicolorata, assembly GCA_032362365.1. Lineage (NCBI taxonomy): Eukaryota > Metazoa > Arthropoda > Insecta > Coleoptera > Chrysomelidae > Zygogramma > Zygogramma bicolorata. The sequence goes on from JAVJAQ010003535.1 coordinate 457,654, forward strand.
TACCGTTCATTCAATTCTGAGTAAACTCAGTTTGTATAGATTCCAGTAAGATAACCGCAAGGTTGTGGGTTCGATTTCCGGTGTCAACACTTTTCTTTTCTTTATTTTTTTATGAATAATTAGTTTTCAGTCTAGGTTTTATTCAAATAATAACAATAAGGAAGAGCAAATAATTATTACATCTGTAAATCATCAGGATTCACGAGTTTGACGGCTTATTGACAGCCGTGCGGAAAGTACTTACCGCACGAGTGAGATTAAAGGTCACTTTTCATGGGAGTGGAGAGTGCGATGTGTCACTTTCTTATGTGGTCGCAAAAGAAACACTTTTTGCATGAGTTGCATACTTTTTTCTATTACGCTCTTGAAAAAAACAATAGTTTATTCAATAGCAACATATCAGCAATTATCTGAATCCAGCAAAGTATCAACTTGTTCTAGAATTGATCCGTTATTATTCCAAGCAGAGATAAACGGTTCTAAAAACAAATAAATATCTCCACAATACTCAAAATCGAATGTAACATTAGAATATAAGTCACATATTGAAGATGGTAGACTGTGGTCCCATCTTATCAAAAGAGGAAATATCTTCCCCAACATATTTTCTTACTTTGAGCACTACTTTGGACACATTTGATAAACAACCCTCAAATATCATCCAAATCCGTGTTTACCCCTTATCTGGAATATTTTGACTAGTTTCAATATCAATTAATGAAGATATTGAATTTATACAATCGTTCTGAGCCATAGAACAATATTTTGGTAACTCTCCACTTTGGGATTGTTTCTGTGTAATAAACAGATATTGTGTTGCAGTTCAGCTCACACATTAATATTTATTCACTTGGATGAAAATTTATTAAAAAAAACTGGAGTGTAACTAGGTACGACAATTTAATGAATACAGTTCAGTTTATGGAATTCAACGGAAAAGTACAATTGTTAAAATCACAATTCTTATATTTCATTTTAACAGATCAGATATACCTACTCTTTTGACAACGCAAGTGAAAAATTGACAAAGACGCCGTCAAAGATTTGTTTACAATTCTGGTTGCCATGCTTTCGAAAGTTAGGTTCCGTTTTGTCGCTGAAAAACTTATAGTTCAAGAATTGAAGCTGAAAAAATGGTAAAACCGCAATTTTTTCGTCCAGCACCGATTTGTACAAAAATTTGGAATTAGGCTTATTTCACCCTCTGGTTCATTTTCTATATTGTGCCGCTGTACGCTTTTTGTTTTTTTTTGGGGTGAAAACTACCCCTTATTGTCAAAAATTATAAAATAACATCAAAAATCTAAATATGGGTAAAAATAGTAAAATAATGATTGTTTCATGCTTTGGGATACAATTTCATGATCTTTCAACCTACCCTTGTTAGAAACTACCATAAAAAACATTGAAATTTGCATTATACAGGGTGTTCCTTAAACACATGCTAATATTCAAGGAGGTAATTCTTAGACCCATTTTAAGAAAAAAACTTCCTATGGACGTATGTCCTGAACGCCTCAACTTTTGAGATACAGGGTGGCAAAATTTTCAAAAATAATCAGTTTTTTAATAATAACTGAGATAATTTTGTAGACATCTTTGGCATATATATCCACAATAATGTACGAATACAACGAAAAGCACTTCAATAATTCTGAAATAAATGTCAGAGCACGTCAACGAAATATACACTCACACACGCATACACGTGAGCAGATGTTTCTTCTTCTCTGTCTTCCAATATGAATGGACAAAGTGGCATAGCTCCTTCATTTCAGGTGATAGAGAAATTTTTTAGAAACCATTTTGTAGGGCTTTTTAAAACCTATAAGACTATGTAAATTAAATTACTCAAGATCCTTTAGTTTTCGAATGGGAAGAGTTTAAAGCGCTTGAATAAAGTGATTTTCCTTCGTAAATGTAGGTGTTAAACGGCTATATCTCGACGAAAGTAACATTTTTTTGACTTTTTAAAATGGTTTTTGCGAATAACTCTGAAAATATGCAGTTTATCAAAAAATGGTAGCTTCTAAAAAAACAAAAACAATGCATTTTTAATCATTTTTCTACGACGAATACGAACTGAGATACATCGAATTAATGCTTAGCTTTTTTCGTCAAATGTATAAATTGGAAGATTCAAAGCGAAATAACGAGAAAAATTTGCATTAAAATTGATCGCCACCCTTCTGTGATTCTCTTCATATATGTACTAATAATACACCCACGAAGTTTGACCAATTTAAAATGCCTAACTTTAGAAAAACTGGAGTTTAAAGAGAAAACGATTTAACAAAAATATATTACAGTTTCCTGTATGATTTTCACTTACAATAGGTTTACAAAACCGCGACACGTGTTTCGCTATTACAATAGCTTCTTCAAGCAAGATACATAAATCACTATTCTATAATACGCTATTTATATACAAGTAGGTCGAACGTCTCTTACAATAAAGGTCCGACTTAGGTCCGATATTCGACCCATAATTTGTCCAAATACTAATTAGTTACATACGAAGATTATTCCTAGAAATAGAATTATTGGCCGGGAACATATTCAACAATGGGGAGTTATTTAATTCAACCTGATCATTCAATAAATATTCTGAATTTTTCCCTCTATTGATTTCCAAGCTTTCTAGAAGGTTAAGGGTCGGATTTACCAGAGGAAATATATGACGAAACAATAAATTTGTGCTTTCTTCTAGGAGATAAACGGCAAAAGACATAAAGCTGATTTTTTTGGTGGTAATTAACAGAAGATGATACTACAGAATGCGTATGGGAATTTCTTCAAAATATATTATACTTTAATGAAATGATACCAAAAATATTATACTTCTACTTGATTAGTAATGATCAAAGTTTAAAATAGTAATTGGAAAACTTGATGCGCATATCGTAGATCAACATGTTAACAGATGAACTATTCGAAAAACAATCGATTGAAACTTAGTTATAGTCCGCAATTTGTAAGCACATTAATGTATACTTCGCGAAATTTTCAACTGTTCGGATGCTACCTGAGTCGGAGTAATTCTAGCACCGCCTTCATACAGTCCGGAGAAAAATGTCAGCCCCTCGCGTTTGAATCGCACCGACAAATGAATTTTATGCGTAAATGCAATTTTATGAGTTTTTTTGATCTTTGCCGGCTAACTATGGTAGGGAGTAGGAATAATTTTATTTCATGTAGACATTCGGCATTCGGTTGATTTGTCTTTCGTCTACAATTGTGGAAGCGGGAATTTCGAAGTTGTTAGTGTTTTGAATTCAATTGTTTTGTTGTGAATACTTACCTATATAATTGACAGAGTTATTTTACAAAAGTGTGTTTGGTTGTGGAGTAGACATTTATTTGTATCATTTCACCATGGGCAGACGAAATATTTGCAGACAAAAAGTGACGTATAAGAGAAAAAATCGATCGGGAAAAAAATCTTCTAGAGTACCATAGAAGAAAGCGTCTTGGCTAGATAAAAGGTGAGTGAGATAGGTATACAGTTGAGTTACAAATGAAATTGTTCGAGGGTGGATTTTCTTCTGATGAACTCAGTTGAGATTATTGCCATATAATCATCACTTAGGATATTATAATGCTAGCCTGAGAGACGGTCATTGTTTTTTTTTCCTACTGAGTGAGTATAACACCACCGACTCGCCGAAAAGGAACTGTTATATTTGTATTTTCATAATATATAATTATTATTATGGAAGGTGGGTTTTTCGAATCAATTATTTGTCAGGCTGGAAAAAAAGTGTACCTATGTGAATTCTTGAGAGAAGTTACACTGTCGCCTTATGCTCGGCTTTATCAGGCCCATTGTGGTGTCTCCAATCCACTTTTGTTTGGTTGTAACTCATTCAAATCATTCATCAATCAACTTATTAACTAGCTGATATAAAGGTGTTTCAACTGCAGAATGGTGTATTATTTAACGGGCGTGTAATGAAGACTATTATTCAAGAGAGAATAATAGCCGAGTGGTACTGCTTAGGACTTCCATTGTCTATTTTATTACCTCTATTGAAACCTGTTGCTGAGAACTGAAGGATAAAAAATTTCAGAAATACAAATCGAATAAGGTATTCAAATCCAAACAAAAATTGAAATAGATTTTTGTTTTTTGGTCACAAAATTAAATTGAAGGTTTGATTGATTGAGTAAATGATGTGACATAAATGAAATAATATCATTTCATTCATTTCTTTATTTACATTTTTATTCTAACATTTCATATTCAATATTTCAATTTTTGTCACATAATTTACTTACCCGACCAATCAAACCTTTAATTTAATTTTTGACAAAAAATCTATTTCGATTTTTGTTTGGATTTGAATATTTTATTCGATTTGTATTTCTAAAATTTTTTATCCTTCAGTTCTCAGCAACAGATTTCAATAGAGTTGAATAAAATAGACAATAGAAGCCCGAAACAGCACCACTCGGCTATTATTCTCTCTTGAATAATAGTCTTCATTACACGCCCGTTAAATAATACACCATTCTGCAGTTGAAACACCTTTATATCAGCTAGTTAATAAGTTGATTGATAAATGATTTGAATGAGTTATAACCAAACAAAAGTAGATTGGAGACACCACAATGGGCCTGATAAGGCCGAGCATAAGGCGACAGTGTAACTTCTCTCCAGAATTCACATAGGTACCTACTACATTACACTTTTTATAGCCTGCCAAGTAATTGATTAGAAAAACCCACCTTCCATAATAATAATTATATATTATAAAAAAACAAATATAACAGTTCCTTTTCGGCGAGTCGGTGGTTTTATACTTACTCAGTAGAAAAAAAAAACAAAACAATGGCCGTCTCTTAGGCTATCATTATAATATCTAAGTGATGATTGTATGGCAATAATCTCAACTGAGTTCATCAGAAGAAAATCCACCCTCGAACAATTTCATTTGTAACTCAACTGTATACCTATCTCACTCACCTTTATCTAGCCAAGACGCTTTCTTCTATGGTACTCTAGAAGATTTTTTTCCCGATCGATTTTTTCTCTTATACGTCACTTTTTGTCTGCAAATATTTCGTCTGCCCATGGTGAAATGATACAAATAAATGTCTACTCCACAAACAAACACACTTTTACACACTTTTGTAAAATAACTCTGTCAATTATATAGGTAAGTATTCACAACAAAACAATTGAATTCAAAACACATACAACTTCGAAATTCCCGCTACCACAATTGTAGACGAAAGACAAATCAACCGAATGCCTACATGAAATAACATTATTCCTACTCCCTACCATAGTTAGCCGGCAAAGATCAAAAAAACTCATAAAATTGCATTTACGCATAAAATTCATTTGTCGGTGCGATGCAAACGCGAGGGGCTGAAATGTTCTCCTAAAGACCGACTCTGTACAGCAAATTAATTCATTCGTAAAATGCGGTACACCCTTCTATTACCAAATTACCATTTATAATATGACCCCGTAGCATTGATACAAATGTTGTTACCGTTTCAAGACGACGTATATTTGTCACTCACGGCAGCTCGCCGAAAAATCATATTGGTATTGCATGCATCAAATCAAAGGGCGATTGTCAAAAAACGAAAGCTATTGCAAGATTTGTCAGCCGCCACTGTATGAGAGTGCGGCGCGGCGTTCCAATAAAAGAGAGAGTCGAGTACCCTTTAGCCTGAATTTAAACGCTAGATGACCATGAGCCTTCACAGAATTGTCGCGTTGAGTGTACTTTTTGCGATGGGAACTGATATTGAAGAGAGAAGGAAGTAACGAAGCCGTTCCCACCGTGTTACCTCGTCCTTTTACCCGCAAAAACTCGAGATGGTAGGTGATTGGTAAATCCGGCCGTTAAGTTTCCAACCTTTCTGCTCAAAATGCCTTATTTTGAACTCGTGGTTGAACTCATGACCTTCCAGAATGAGGTGACTTGCATAAGTAGAATTTGTTTTTCCATTCAAAAAACTAGCTCTGTGTTCTCTCAGGCGAGTGTTGAAAGATCTTCCCGTTTGGCCTACGTAGTACATCGGACATGACCCACATGTTAATTCATAAATTCCTGATCTTTGTGACGATTCATTTTTGTCTTTATTATTTTTGATATATATCCCCAATTTATTATTAGTTCGAAAAGCTGTATTAATATCATTATTTTTCAAGAATCTAGAAATATTTACGCTTGGTTGGCCTAAATAAGTTATGGTTCTGTAAGTATCCGGCTCGGTATTGACTACTGGATACACCAACTTGAGGGCTTGACTATGTAATTTCTTCCTCACAAGTGAGTCTATTAACTGACCCTCATATCCATTGTTAATCGCAATCTGTTTTATTATATTAAGTTCATTAACATAATTCACATCAGATAAAGGGACATTCAACAGTCTATGAATCATACTATTGAATGCGGCCACCTTATGCTGATATGGATGACACGAAGTATTATGAATAACAATGTCCGTGTGGGACGGTTTACGGTAAACCGAAAAATCATGTTTGTGATTTATTCTTGTGATAGTCAAATCCAAATAGTTAATTGCACTATTTTCTTCCATCTCCATCGTAAAAACAATGGAAGAGTGAAGACTATTCATGAATTCGAGAAACTTGGTTAGCTGTCTGTTTGTACCTTTGAAACATACCAAAATGTCATCAACATACCTATACCAATAAACAAAATTTCCTATCAACGGATTACAGTGGATTTTACGCTCCAACGTATCCATGAAAATCTCTGCTAATAGGGGACTTAGAGGGTTCCCCATTATCAGGCCATTACAGGATGAGTAGTACGTGTCATTGAATTGAAAGTTATTCTGTGACAAACACACTGTAAGTAGTTCAAGAATTTCCTGTTTTACTATTGGATTGGTATTGTTTCTTTCGAGCAATGTCTCAACCAAGTTGATCGTATCAATTGGCGGGATACTCGGAAATAGATTCTGCACATCAAACGAAATCATATTTGAATTAACCGGAAGGGTTATATCTTTAATATTGTCTATCAGTTGATAAGAATTCTTCAAGCTGAATTTTGGAACAAAATTACAGTATTTTTGTAATATCGTGATCAATTTTTCCGATAATTTTACTGACGGTGCTGTCACAAAGGAAACTACTGGCCTAATAGGATAATTACTTTTGTGCAACTTAATTGAAGAATACAATTTAGGAGGTTGTGGATTCATAATCACTGTTCTCGCTTTTACTCCTTCGTTCATGATATGCTGAATCGACTTCAGAGTATCTTTCACTTCTCTTTGGTAGAATTTAATGGGTTCGTTTTTGAGAATTTGGTAAGTTTCCGTGTCCAGGAAATCTAAAGTTTTTCTCACATATTCTTCTGTATTAATGGCAATAACTGTTTTTCCCTCATCAGCCCGCGTAAAGGTTAGTTGTTTGCTTTGGATTCTTTTTTGATGGATTTAACAAGTTTCAATTCCGGATTGAACCTGTCATCATCCATTGATTCTGCTTTCAGAATGTCCGCAGCCAGTTGTTTATAACCATTAGTTTTTCCCGTGAGTGCAATTTCTGTATCTATGCCTAAAATTTCTAGATTCTTAGAATTCATTGCAGGTTTGATGTTATAGTCAAAACCTTTTTCCAACAAATTAGTTTCATTTTTTGAAAACAGTGTCACTAAGGTTCACAAATCTATCGAAAAACTTGTGATGTGAATACATTTCATTCCTTGGTTCTCTCATTCTCTTTCTTGGGGGTCTGTTACTTATTAAATTATCTAGTTTCTTTCTTTGTGTTATGAACTTTTTATGTATGATATTATTAATTTTATCACGAATATCTGAGTCCCAAGTCTCAAATTCTATATAATGGAGTTTATAAATCAACTGGGTGTGTATTACCTTGAGATATATGTTGAAGATGTCCCTTTTGCTGTACTGGATCTTCCTTTCTTCCTTAATCCATCGTATTTTTCCTTGTCTGATCCCCTCAAAGGCAGCCTGGCTTCTGTTTTTTGTTTTGAGACAAACAAACTTAGGGAATACTTGTTCCTTCAAACATTGGTTGAAAAACCAAATGTTCTGATTCAATATAGCGCATCGTAGACGTAATTTGAAATACCAATTGGCCAAAAAACCAATACAGGCCAGTTCAATTCAATTTTTGGAAAAAGCCTGTATTGGTTTTTTGGCCAATTGGTATTTCATAATATTTCAAATATTTATTGAATGATCAGGTTGAATTAAATAACTCCCCATTGTTGAATATGTTCCCGGCCAATTCTATTTCTAGGAATTATCTTCGTATGTAACTAATTAGTATTTGGACAAATTATGGGTCGAATATCGGACCCAAGTCGGACCTTTATTGTAAGAGACGTTCGACCTACTTGTATATAAATAGCGTATTATAGAATAGTGATTTATGTATCTTGCTTGAAGAAGCTATTGTAATAGCGAAACACGTGTCGCGGTTTTGTAAACCTATTGTAAGTGAAAATCATACAGGAAACTGTAATATATTTTTGTTAAATCGTTTTCTCTTTAGACTCCAGTTTTTCTAAAGTTAGGCATTTTAAATTGGTCAAACTTCGTGGGTGTATTATTAGTACATATATGAAGAGAATCACAGAAGGGTGGCGATCAATTTTAATGCAAATTTTTCTCGTTATTTCGCTTTGAATCTTCCAATTTATACATTTGACGAAAAAAGCTAAGCATTAATTCGATGTATCTCAGTTCGTATTCATCGTAGAAAAATGATTAAAAATGCATTGTTTTTGTTTTTTTAGAAGCTACCATTTTTTGATAAACTGCATATTTTCAGAGTTATTCGCAAAAACCATTTGAAAAAGTCGATTTTTTGTCAAAAAACTGTTACTTTCAACTTCGAATAACTCAAAAAATATTACTTTTACGAAAAAAACCTATGGAACATTTTTTCTTAGAATTACTTTTTTTGCCGATTCCTACAGTTGAAATGTATTAAAAAAATTTCACCCCCGAGATGGGGTGGCAACCACCGCCAAGTTTCTAGCGTACAGCGGCATGATATAGATAGAAAATGATCCTTGAGCTATTCCCTAGAAATGTAGCAAACGAAACAACCCATGTCATTGGGTTCTTCCCATTTCTTTGGATTGGTTTCCACTCTTTTGGGGGTGGAAATGTATTTTTCAAAATAATCTTGGAAATTGATAGGGAGACAAATTTCAACTGAAAGTGTTTTGGACATTTTTATGTTGATAAACGGTGAAATTGAAACATTGAGTTTGAAGGTTAAAAAGAACTGGGGAAGTTCATACTAAATCACCCCGACAAGTTATAAATTGAAAATGGAATCGATTTTTTTTAATTTTTTTTATACGTATTATCCCCAATACATTATACATAGAGTGAAGTAATGATACAAATACAGTTGATCTACATATAAACTACTCAACACACCCATATCCTACTTGATGCAAAAATCAAAAACGAAAAATAAAATAATTGAACATAGATTTGTTGTGTACATATAACGCTCCCTAATCTCTCATGAAAAAAAATTGTAAACTTATTTACCATTCGCGAAACAAAGGCTTGAGCGTGAATTCCGCTTATGAAATACACTTCAAACATTATTGTTATTATTATGTGGAACTCTATGAGATTTCTGAATAAATTGGAATGATCATTGAATATCTATTTGTTCAGAAATTTTCAACAGTCTGAAAGACGATTTAACTATAACTACCAAGTAATTGATTATTGGCAAATAAATTTGACTACTCTGTCCATTATCTCATATTCTTCCACTTCATTATATTTCCGCTTGGATCATATTCATCCCATAATGAGGTAGTACTCCTCTGTTTATAAAATCAATACTCTGTAAAGTGCTGGACACTCCGGGACAGCGGCATGCGCGGACAGAAAACCACACCTATTTTGGAATGGAAGTTTGATGAGTCACCAATAAGATAGAAAGCTATTCGGAGCAATCAATCAGGTCCGTACTTTCTTTTGAGATTTCTTGTGAAATAGTCAGCAACAATAAAATGCAAAAATTTATCCTTCCAACGTTTGGAAGGGCATATTCCTCCTTCTTTCAGCCAAAAAAACGTTCGGACACATCGTATTCATTCGTCAGGTGGCAGGTACACATCATTCACACTTTATAATTTTTTTCCATATTCCAGTACAAAACTCGAGAGAAATTTCAAATCGTTTTCTCTTTAGACTCCAGTTTTTCTAAAGTTAGGCATTTTAAATTGGTCAAACTTCGTGGGTGTATTATTAGTACATATATGAAGAGAATCACAGAAGGGTGGCGATCAATTTTAATGCAAATTTTTCTCGTTATTTCGCTTTGAATCTTCCAATTTATACATTTGACGAAAAAAGCTAAGCATTAATTCGATGTATCTCAGTTCGTATTCATCGTAGAAAAATGATTAAAAATGCATTGTTTTTGTTTTTTTAGAAGCTACCATTTTTTGATAAACTGCATATTTTCAGAGTTATTCGCAAAAACCATTTGAAAAAGTCGATTTTTTGTCAAAAAACTGTTACTTTCAACTTCGAATAACTCAAAAAATATTACTTTTACGAAAAAAACCTATGGAACATTTTTTCTTAGAATTACTTTTTTTGCCGATTCCTACAGTTGAAATGTATTAAAAAAATTTCACCCCCGAGATGGGGTGGCAACCACCGCCAAGTTTCTAGCGTACAGCGGCATGATATAGATAGAAAATGATCCTTGAGCTATTCCCTACCTTCTGTGAAAATTTCAAGTAAATCCATGCTGGACGAAAAAAGCCAAGCGAGCCAAAATGCTTCACTTCCTGAACTATTAGGGCGGAGTATTTTAGCTGTCATAATGACAAAATCACGGCGGCTTATGAGATATTTTATACATGAGTTGAATTTTCATTTCAATGGTGGAGTCCATATGAGTAAAAACCTCGGAATCCAATTACCCTTAATGTATTTCTATGAAACCTGTATCACGTTTACCAATTGCAATGCGTTTCTCTCATTTTTCAGCGTAGAAATGTAGCAAACGAAACAACCCATGTCATTGGGTTCTTCCCATTTCTTTGGATTGGTTTCCACTCTTTTGGGGGTGGAAATGTATTTTTCAAAATAATCTTGGAAATTGATAGGGAGACAAATTTCAACTGAAAGTGTTTTGGACATTTTTATGTTGATAAACGGTGAAATTGAAACATTGAGTTTGAAGGTTAAAAAGAACTGGGGAAGTTCATACTAAATCACCCCGACAAGTTATAAATTGAAAATGGAATCGATTTTTTTTAATTTTTTTTATACGTATTATCCCCAATACATTATACATAGAGTGAAGTAATGATACAAATACAGTTGATCTACATATAAACTACTCAACACACCCATATCTCACTTGATGCAAAAATCAAAAACGAAAAATAAAATAATTGAACATAGATTTGTTGTGTACATATAACGCTCCCTAATCTCTCATGAAAAAAAATTGTAAACTTATTTACCATTCGCGAAACAAAGGCTTGAGCGTGAATTCCGCTTATGAAATACACTTCAAACATTATTGTTATTATTATGTGGAACTCTATGAGATTTCTGAATAAATTGGAATGATCATTGAATATCTATTTGTTCAGAAATTTTCAACAGTCTGAAAGACGATTTAACTATAACTACCAAGTAATTGATTATTGGCAAATAAATTTGACTACTCTGTCCATTATCTCATATTCTTCCACTTCATTATATTTCCGCTTGGATCATATTCATCCCAAAATGAGGTAGTACTCCTCTGTTTATAAAATCAATACTCTGTAAAGTGCTGGACACTCCGGGACAGCGGCATGCGCGGACAGAAAACCACACCTATTTTGGAATGGAAGTTTGATGAGTCACCAATAAGATAGAAAGCTATTCGGAGCAATCAATCAGGTCCGTACTTTCTTTTGAGATTTCTTGTGAAATCGTCAGCAACAATAAAATGCAAAAATTTATCCTTCCAACGTTTGGAAGGGCATATTCCTCCTTCTTTCAGCCAAAAAAACGTTCGGACACATCGTATTCATTCGTCAGGTGGCAGGTACACATCATTCACACTTTATAATTTTTTTCCATATTCCAGTACAAAACTCGAGAGAAATTTCATTTCGAAATCGTATCGGGGATTTTTTACTGAGTTTTATATTGATTATTTCCCTCAATGCGAATAAACGATGAAACAGTTGAAGGCTAGACTGCTTTTACTGAGTTTTACAGCGATTAAATGCACTAGACCTTTTAACCGATTAAAATGTTCGAAATAAACCGGGCGTTTGGATCACTTTTCAGGTACTATCTCTGGTACTATATTGTTCCTGTGCTCGATTTTGATGTTTCCTGAGTTTACATGTTTTCTGGAAATAATCTAAACATATATCCCTCCTTCACCAAGTTCAATCGACCAAAATGCGTGCATTTCCATGATTTTCAAAATTTTGCTTTCAAGCAAATGCTTTCGTGTATAACAATTTAAAATAAAATTTTATCAAATTATCATACATTCAAGTCATTTGCTAAGCAAAATTTCGAGAATCATGGAAGTGCGACACACATAAACGAACTTTTACCATTTTTTTCCTACTAACACTGAAACTCTTTCATTTATTCAGATTTTGAGGCGTATCCAAGCAAGCCAACTTCCAACTTAACTGATAAACAATCTGAAGGCAGAATCAAGCAAGCCCACTTAACATATAAATAACAATTCTCAAGCGAAAGATAGATAGTGAGAACTTCCCAAGTCAAGTTAAAAACTTACTTGAATGCCCTTATTGAATTCTGGTGATTTATTTTTCTAAATTGATTAGTTAAATTATTCTTGAGTTAAATTGCTTTGCTTGAATCTTTTATCTCTTCGTAAGCTACAACAAAAGATGGGAAATTTCCAAGTCATATGTTAAGATTGATAAGTTAAATTATTTATGAGTTAAATTGCCTTGCTTGAATTCCTTATCTCTTCTTAAGCTAACGACAAAAGAAATTTCCAAGTCATGTTAAGAACTCTTATATTTCTATGATGCTAAGTTTGATCATTCATAAGTTCAGCTAGCTTACTTGGATCCGCCTTTCCATTTCCACTGAAGAGCAATGACATTCCACTGTGTTTATTGAGCATCTTACAAAAAATTTGATACATCAAGTAGCTCAGTAAAGTTGTCAAACAAATTAAACGAAATTCGACTTGGCCTTGGTCAGAAAATAGACGCCATATTTGATTTCCAGATGAGATTAAAAACAATCATTGAGAATGAGTGACGATTTGAGTGATAGTGATATTTTACGGAAACATGTAATCTGCCTGAAGGTAGGGAAGCGGCAATGGATGCAAGTAGCAATTTTTTGTCATCCAAATCGAAGCGACTACTTTGCTTGTTATTTTTGTGTATGTGAATCTATTCGGTTTTCGTTTTTCTAATCGTCATATCTCTCAATTTGTTGGTTACTTTCGTGTGAATAAGCATATGAAAAGACTGGGGTAGTTGCATGGAAGAGCACTTTGTTATTATTATTAAAATTTTCTCATCATCATTTAGCTAGGTTCGTCAGGTAAGTGATGGAAAAATAATTTATGAGTGAAAATACAGAATTGCAATCAATCACGAGTTATCCAAAATTTTGACAGAATCTGAAAACTGATTAGAGAAAAAGGAGGTATTGGAGTAAATATATACGGCAACATCATTAGAGACTTGCAACTCGTTGAATATTTTTTCTGTAAAAAAGTGCCTTTATCATTGCCACACAAACACCAATTTTACAATATTTGGCATAAACAGTTATTTCCAGACATAATAAGGCATCTGATCGATAGATATATAAAGTTCGTCAAATTGAAAAAAAAATTTAAATATCTCTACAAAAAATCTCCTTCGAGTCTGTCTGTTATATTCACTTTCCACTTAGTGAAAGCTTTCTATAAATAAAACATAATTTCAATATGTAGTCTTCGAATTTCACAATAGCCATTTTTTTCTACAGCTATAACACAAAACTGCTCTATCTTAACTGAAATTGATAGAACAATGAGGTACATTGTATTTTTTCAATTTTATTCCCTTACCTCATGAAACAGTGACTTCATTATGTTACTGTTGCGGTATGTTCTCAATTTAATTTCCTTACCTGATAAAACGATGACTTTATTGTGTTACAGTTGTAGTTTTCATTACACAATGAATAGGGCCTCCCATAGACTGTCAGATTTCGAGCAATGACAGCTTCATTTCAATTTGTAGCTGAATGGAAATTTGGAGTTCACATTATTTGTTAAATAATTTCGATATTATCTGTTATAGCCGTTATAAAAAAATCTGTAACTCGCATGACTCATGCTGCAAACTCTATTCTCGTGGAAAATGACTATTATATTTGCTCGGTGGACAATATATCATTCAATCTAAAAAGTTTGGTGAATTTGGTGAGTTTCTTCCCAACTGACTAATACTGCTATTTCCTACAGATGCTCAATGTCATTTTCAACATATGCACGTTCATATTTCATTATTTTTTAGGAGCCGAAATTAGCAAAGACGTAGAATTGTGCTTGACATTTTCCTACTCTACCTCATATGTGTAGCCAAAAATAATCAAAAGGCCCCAAAAAGTCAACAGGTTATGAGATGATGGTGAAATCAAATACATCGCGATCTGAGACTTGAATGCCAGATTTTGTATTAGCCTGGATTACCCCATTTTCAAGGCTTGCTCTGCTCCTACAGTCGATATAAGCAAATTTAAAACACATCAGAGGCAAATACAAGATCTTCAACATAAGATCTTAGAGGCTGATGATATCTATTGAATTTCCTTGAGAAACTTCGTCAATACACCAGTATTTTTACCCTTTGAAAAAACATCAAATCCTTTGTTGTCGACTGAAAGAAGGCATTTGCCACACAACAAGCTTCTCTGGGATTTATCGGTGCTCACATCTATCATTGTTGATGTTTTTTATGGTTTCTTGAATATAACGAGGCGATTCATTCGATCGTGGGGAGCGAGGAAGGTTTATCCTTGGGCATTGGCCCACAGATAACCCACCATATTATACCCTATAATTTATGGTATAGGAGCAACATTTCACAGAGATCGTAAAAGTAAAATGCTCGTAAAAAAGCCGCATCGTGTGCAAATGGCCGTTTCAGCTATACCTATATGTAGCTAAATGTAAACTGCAAGTTGGTTACATTGGAGTGATGGGATAAAGAACGGTTTATAGGGTGTTACAAAACTAACTTCAAAGATCACCAGGGCTCTCAAATCAGACTTCATTCTATTTGATGAAGAATTGCCACAATTCATGAGAATAACTCACTGCTTGGTCAATTTCTATGAGATGGGCACAGCGATACTATATGCTTGTTGACGTCGTACTGATCCTTAGTACTGCTTACGATATTTCAGTCCTAGGACAAAAACTAGTGTTACCAGGTCAATCCATACATCTCCCAATTTTCTAATAGATAGATGATTTTTCAAGTGAATTACAAAATTTGTCTCAACAATACCGAAAGCAGCCAGTAATTTGTATACTTGGTTATTGAAAGACAAGATTTTTAACGTGAACATTCTTCTTTTGACAATCATTTCTAAACCGTAAGGAACTGAACACTCGTCTGAGTGGTTCGGGTACGACAAAGACTACTTCGAGACAGAGGAGTGAAAAATGAAATTTCCATCATCATTATCCAGAAGATGATATTAATTTTTTCAATGCTTGGAGTATATAATGTTACATTTTTCAATTTTTTTCATAGGGTTCTTTTTACAGTTTTCATTTTTACTTCAAGGTCAATGCTACAAAAGTACATGATGACTTTCATATACAGAGCGCTTGATAACTGGAGCATAAAAAGTATGTAATGACTTTTCATGAATTGTTATTAGGAGTATTCTTCTCTGAATCAAAAAATTGAATTGATAACTTATATGAGAGAAGTAAAATCAGAAAAATTACAACATAGTGAAATTTGAATGAAATATTGCTATGGAAAGGCCTCAGCTATGTCATGAAGTTTGAAGTCATTATTTTGTGGTGGATCCATAATATTTGTTCCGTAGTTTTCTGGGTTTGTAATCTACCACAATCTGAAAAAATAAGAATTAATATTGGAATCTATACAAGTGTAGAAGGGCAGATTTTCAATCTACCCCAAAAAGTTTTTGCATCTATTGAAAAACAGACTCCATGATAATATTCGATTCGAGAAATTTTGTGATAGGACTACAGGAGGGAATAAAGGCAGAGACTATTAATCCCTCGCCATTATCTCCTAAGGAAATAACATATGGAATTATACTGCAGAAACCATAAGTATAATACATACTTACATTATGTATTAGTCGTAAATAAAGTATTTTATTCACAATTATTCAAAAATATGCTCATTTCAAACCTACTTTCAGTTTGGGAAAGTGACTAATTGTTCACTCAGAAGAAGCCGAAGTCGGAAAACACTTTGTCGACTTCTCGCAGCTTTCCCGACTACGAAAATCCGGTTTGAAAGTCTGATTACTTTCATTTTTTATCGTATGAGATAAAGATTAAAGAGTTCTTATGTTAGTCTTTTCTGAAATCACAACTAGAAGCACGTTTTTTTGGAAAGTGACCTTTCTCACTCGGAAAGTACGGAAAGTACTTTTCAGATGGCTGTCAAGAAGCATTTGAACCCGTGAATCCTGTGAGATTTACAGATATATTTCTCTTCCTTATTGATATTGTTATCATATTATAAACCGGACCAAAAACTAATTATTAATGAAAAGTAAATAAAAGGAAAAAATGTTTTTACGCCGAAAATCGAAATCACAAATTTGCGGTTATCTTACCAAATACTGAGCTGACTCGGATTTGAATGAACGTTATCAGAGATATATATTTCAGCTCGTAAGTCGAATCAGATCAATCTAATTATGACTCTTTTTAGATTTTCATTTTATCAATATAAAATTCAGCTATTTTTGTCGTGCTACAATATTTCTCGTACTCGTGAAGTAATATACTATTTCAAATGAATCCTTTTATAAAAAATTAAACCGACCAATACAAAAACCAAATACTACAGAAATAAGTGAAGGTTTTACTCTATCCAAATAACCTTTCTGAAGAAATGTTTTTCTTCAAACTACAACTCACTTTATAATCGAGAAGTTCGAGTACGTTTTAATAGAAATGTTTCGAAGTTCTTAGGTACTTGAACCTGCAACGAGGATTTCGAAATCCCATAGTCTTCATATTATTATTGTGTGAAACAGTCTGTTACAAGGCCGTACCCAGGGGGGGTCAGAGGGGTTGAAACCCCCCTCCCGAAATTTTCCAAAAAAAAAGCATTACTCAAGTTATAATTGTTCTTTTTCTCCTTCATAGGTAAATAAGGAAGAGTTCGAACCAATTTCTAGTAAAAAATGTACGTGAATAATTTGTCAAATTTATTATAATTTCACTAACCCATTCACCTACGTGAAATTCGTGCATGGACGTGTGACCACTACTCCGTGTTCTAGAATTTGTGGTTTGCGAACTTGGCAAGCCAAGCTCGCTTCGAGGGAGAGAGTGATTCTCCATCTTGATGCCGACTAGCTCGTGGGTTCGATGTCAAACTCTAGTACAGCGCAGTTTCGATACGACCAGAGCCACCGATCGCCTCCCGAAGGGAAACCGATGGAGGGTCGCTTCTCCGGGTAGGGAACTACCTGGATGAACACAAAATACGTCCCTGAAACTCGCAACAAGATTCGGGGTAGAAGAAGACCTACTCGGCAAAGTGACGACGTTATCTTTGGCCCTAAACAATAGCTGGGTTTCGAATCGCGGTTACGACTGGCCACACGATGGCGCTAGGCCGGACCAGAAGTGCCCTATCGATCCCTGAACCCTATACGACACACTTCGCGACTTTACCTGCCTGCCCTGCTCGCGAGAACCCGTGTCCAGCTCTCCGGACGCTGGAGGTGGCGTTTTTAGCCGCGAACCCTCAGTTCAATGAATTCCGTCAGGGAACAGAACTCCTGAGGATTACGGTAGGCATCCAATCCTCGAGAAACCCTGTTTTATGAGGGTAGCTCGACGACGGTTTCCGGCGGTTCCTCGTAGCCGCTGCCCAGACTCAGACAGCCGTGTAGTTCCGAAAAGCTCTTGGAAACTACGAGGATGGCTTCTTCCTCCTTGCTTCTGCCCTGCGAGCTGGCTGTAGATTATACGAATTCAAATTGTGGGAAACTCTCGACCGGCCAGAGGCTCGGGAGACAGGAACGAATTTATTTAGCAGCAAACTGGATCTATGTGAGCCGAAGCTGCGCACTGGAACGTTTGTTCTTTTTAGGCTCAGAACGAGAGCTACGAATTCATTATTGGAAGCAGTTTGTGCTTCCAACTTCGGCAGTGGCAATTTGTCAAGGAAACTTTACAATTTCAAAAGATCTCCAGCTGATCCTATCTATAATCCTATTCTGGTATGAGAACGCCTTCTATATTCCAATATATTCGATTTGAACTCTTCTGTTCAACTTTCGAAAGAAATACCTGAAGGAGAACGTGAGCACTACGCTCGATTCATTCGCTATCCTAATAATGATAATAATAATCTTATAGTCTTCAAGAGACGCTTTGAGTACTCTGCTACTAATGCTCTGTTAGCTCTGGTAACTTTGAAAGCGAGTGCTAGGATAGCTCGGATGTGAATCTGGATGCGAATCTCTTTTCCATAGCTCAGCTCGGATGCGAATGCTTTCGAGATTTCGAAGCGAGAAATCACCGCGCTGGGGCATGGCCCAGCTCTTCAGGTTGACCGACAGTCATTCGATATCTGAAGTTAAGCAACGCCGAGCGCGGTTAGTACTTGAATGGATGACCATGCAGGGAAATACCGTGTCGAAAGCCCGTACAGCTGCAGCGAAATAGCATATCATAGCTCGCAGACAATATATCAATGAGCACAAGATATATTGAGGATATGCCGTCCTTCGGAGGGGACGTAAAGCCGTCGGTCCCGAGTTCATGGTTGTTGGGCTCGTTAAAGATCCCTACCTCTGGTTAGAACACCAGAGGGTTCGGCAAAATTTCCGGTTGGGGATGTGTGCTCACCGGCGTCGGTGATTGGCCTTGGTAGCGGAAATAGGCCGACGTTAAATAAAGAATTAAAAAAAAAAATCGCCGCGCTTAAATAACCGCTCACGCGCGCTGATTGGCGGAATCCTAGTTCTTTCGTTGCGTTTCGCGTTGAATTTATCCAGTTATTTCAAGAATATTATAAACTTCATTATATATTATATCATTATAAAATATTAAAATATATATATATATATATATATATATATATATATATATATATATATATATTCGGATAGGTTTCCGCGGTCAGTTGTGTGTTGTTGTTGAGTTCGGGTTGAACCGCGTCTGGAGTTTTGTTCTCGACGTTTCGGCTCCGATTTTGGAGCCATTTTCAAGAGGTAAATGTGACTTAAATGGTAAATGAGGTAAATTACAAACAAATCTTTGGTACACCCATGGGTTCCAGCTTATCACCAATTTTATGTAATTTTGTATTAGATGATTTACTCACTGAAATTTCTAATGATATAAATTATGATATTCCTTTCATCAAGAGATATGTTGATGATATAATTTTAGCACTTCCTGAAGATCAAATTAAAAACACTCTCGATTCATTCAATTGTTGCAATCCACATCTTCAATTTACTTGCGAGGAAGAAATGAATGAATCTCTACCCTTTCTTGATATGAAAGTTATCAGATGTGTGGATAATGTACTCAAGACAAGATGGTACAGAAAACCCATATATAGTAATAGATTTATTAGCTTCTTTTCCCATCATCCGTCTAGAATGAAAACCAACCTCATTTTAGCACTAAAAGAAAGAGTTACAAAATTATCCCATCCTGACTTTGTGTTAAATGATCTGAAATACCTTAAAGATATTCTACAGGAAAATTCATATCCACCAAAACTTTTGAATAAATATTTATTCAATATACCACTACGTGACTATAATTCAAGACAGCATCCAAATTCAAATAATTCCATCTCATCTGATATCATCATTTCCCCATTTAACAACTTGTCCTTACCTAATAATCATATTGAATCCTTACATCACTATTCCATACAATATATTCCCAATTTAACACCCAAACTAACGAATATTTTTCGAGATATCAAAAATATCAAAATTTCTACAAAATGCCAAAAAACAATTTCTTCGCTCTATTCAAGAATTAAAACTCCTCTCAGTTCCAAAGAAAAATCTCATGTTATTTATAGTATTCCGTGCACTTCTTGCAATTCAGTTTATATAGGCGAAACATCTCGAAACCTTTCTGGAAGAATCACTTCACATAAAAGTGACTGCAGGCTAAACAAATCTTCTTGTGGACTAGCAGACCATGTTATTTCAAAAGATCACATAATGGATTATCAAAATACAAAAATTTTAACTGTTGAACAAAACAAAATTAAGAGATTATTTCTCGAAATGGTACATATAAGTAAATGTCCGAACAATTTGAATAAAAAATCAGAGATTCAAAATTTAAGCAAAATTTACAATTACATTTTAACTTTTGATCAATGATTTGTGTTTTGAAGACCTAATTCAGTCGATATTCTTTACAACTAAACTGTACTTTACACACTGTACATGTCCGAATATTCATTTTATATCTTTAACAAGTAGTCTGACAAATGTCAATATTTTACTGACAAATTTACAACTTTTTACAATGTTCTTATGTATTACTTTACTTTGCCAGTTTATTTTATAATCTTACTCTGGTGAGTTCTACTACCATATTATTATATTGTATCACTTTTAAACCCATTTACTTTGTAGATATTCTTGAAAAAGGAAATAAATTTTCCGAAAGCTTGAATAATCAGAAAAAAGTTTTCATATACTGAAGCCCTCCAATTGACTACGACACCCAAATATAAAAGATACCTTTATATATATATATATATATATATATTTTAAAGTGAGCCATTCGTTAAAGAAAATCACGGTTGAAGTGAGGTCCGGTACAAAGTGAGGACCGTATATGGGCCTCACTTTGTCGAAGAGCGTAAGATTTCTTCTGACAAGTGTATGGATGGTAGGGACCATATTCTACAAAAATAAATCTGGACCTCATTTTATGCAGTGCACCGTAATTTTAGTTCATTAACTTTCCGTGTGAGGGCGCTGACTCAGATGTATACTGTTCAACCATGTATATTCTATCTAGTATGGAATGATTTACGCTACACCTAGTGAGGACCATACAACTGGCAACATGTGTTGAGCCGGTTCTATAAGATACCGTCGCGGACATCAAACATGTTCTTACTATTAGCCTGAGAATTCATGCAAATATAAAGAAATTATAAGAAACACATTTTTCCTATTCGAGAATTGATATGAAAATATAGAAATAGATATTTTTATATTGAGACACATTTTACAACACAAACCGCGAAAGCTCAGGTGACTTATTCTTTCACTGATCAAACCCCAATTGCGATGGAATCGCCGAATGCGAAACGTTTGACGATATTGTAATAGTCAGCAGACTCATGTATGTTTGTTTTCAGGAGATAGTAATACTCATGAGTCTGAGAATTTAAACGTCGGACCTCATGTGCTAGTTTTTAGTTATTCTGTGTAGGGAATAAAAAGTGCTTGAAGTCGAGTGGAAATTGAGCAGTTTCAGTAAGATATCATTGATATAAATTGGTACGCCGTAACTAAGAAAAATAATAGATTTCCCGTGAAGTGAAGTTTAACCACGACAGTTGGATAACTTGTAGGGATATCCTGATGATCAGCCCAAGGATTGGCCGGAACGATTTAGGAAGGCGGCGGTGAGAATAATGTCTTGACGTATCTGAATAACCTCTCATGGAATTTTAGGAGAAAGTGAGCCAAAAAGGAGTATGCAGAGTAGCTACGTATTGCAATCACTCTCCCTATACTATAGCGTTACGGCGATGGCACGTCCATTGATTTTGTTGTTAGGTAAGCAGTAGATTTTTGCGAACTTGAAAATTTACATCGCGTTATTTCATTTTCGTTGCTCAGTCAAATTTCTTTTTATTTTGTTATTGTTCCCTTTCATTTCTCTCATTGTTGAATATAGAATTCAAGTTAAGATTCAGTTTTTCATTTCAAAACCTAAACCTCGTAACCTCCTGGAGAAATGTCTGCGAACTCTTAAGATCTTTCAAATTAAAGGCCTTTCCTTCGCGCGAGAGGAATTCAAGCTTTTTCGGAATTGCTTGAACATCTGAAATTTGATGTGGAAATATCCAAGAACAATAGCTTTAGACCTTTAGACCTATTTAAAAATGGTGACTTGGGATTTTTTTTCTGAAATGTGAACTTGATGTTAAAAAACTTCTCCTAGATAATACATATCATTTCAGAAATATTTTCAAGATCTCACAAATAATAAAAATCTAGGACATTATAACAATTATTATCGACTAGTCGATCGCGAGTGCTTTTTGAGTCGATCTTGAGGAGAAATTTCCGATATAGAACTATTCACAGATTTTGTTTTAGATAGGTCACTAGATCAAAATGAAATGAATAAACTACCAAAATTTATTCGATCCACAATTAGGCCAGAATAACACCCTCACCACTTTCTCTCATCGTAATAAACCCCTGCTAGCAGGAAAAGGCGGCGGTACTTGCCAAAGAAAAGCCGCGTTTGGGCCAATTCATTTGTGCGAGTCTGCATTTTCTGATATGAAGATAATTAAGTCAAAATATCGTAATCGACTAATTGACGAATATGATTTGCATTCGGTAATTACGTACCCTCTTATGAAAAGTATGCTGAGGACATGCAGTGTCACGCTTCAATATCCAAAGTCACCCACCCTTTAGTTAGGTTTAGACACTACAACTCGTTTGTTTTCAAGAAACGATAAACTCGCAATTTTGAATAATGTTTTCATTGACATTTTAGAGTAGACCTACACTCAGAGTCGATCGATCGTAGTCTAACAATATTGAGGTAGATCGCCAACAATTCAAGTTTGAGCACCCCTGACCTAACCTAATGAAATATGTCGAATGGCGGAGTTGGAGCCATGTTGGGTTGGGTAATGACTGATAAAATGATAAAATATTTGAATTGTATCCTTGCTATATTTACCACTTTAACATGACTGAAATGGAAGTGCGATTGAACGTGGTGAACATTTCGGCGTACCTTTCTCCGAACCTTTTTCTATATAAAATGTTTCAACCTACTGAATACAAAATGATGGATTAATCGTTTCACAACACACTAACTCGATAGGCATGAGAAAACACATTCACACTGGAGAGGAGGATAGAAGAAAATTTCGCTCAGTAAATGTCATAATTCTTGCTAAACACTGAAAAAAATCCGTGGTTTGACTTGTTTCTTGTTCCAAGTACCCCTTTACATTCCCATAAATTTCTAAGGTGAGTTATTATGTTTCATTGTTATATTACCTTTTTATTTCATACTGTATACAAAATTAATCAACAATAAAGATAAAAACGGTTTATATATCACTGATAATTTTATAAATCTAATTTGTATTTGAAGATTACGACGGCGTATAAGGGTCACTGTAAAAATAAAAAATATCTCCATGCCATATCTCAGATTAAAATCTGACAATGACAGATAATAATCTGTCAGCCAGATTAAAATCTGTGAATGACACATTACAATCTGTCAATGGCATATTGACAGATTAAAATCTGTCAATGGGGTATTGACAATATAAAATCTGTCATTGATAGATTGAAATCTGTCATTGACAGATTATAATCTGTCATTGACAGATTTTATTCTGTCATTGACAGATTTTAATCTGGTATTGACAGATTATAATCTATCATCGACAGATTTTAATCTGGCATTGACAGATTCTAAAATTAAAAAAAACTTCGGAGAAAAAATGTTTTGTTATTTATTTTAAGTTACTGAAATAGTAACCGTTTTTTTACTCTGTAGGTATAACTCCCAAATATATTCATCAAAAATTTTATTGTGTTTTATTGCAATTTGAAAACCCTGTTACCAACTTCAAAGAGTATATCGAAATAATTAAGTCTGAGCTTGAACTGATTTTAGAATTATACGCCAACAGTTAGAGCAGATAGATCATTCTTTTATATTTGCTCAATCAAAGTAATGATTCTTCCTAAAATTACAACATCACAAGCAGCCTTAGATTTCGTGAGTGAATTCATCAAACCAATTTTCTTCACGATAAACAATTACAGTTTAGTTATTAATCAAAATACATGCCAGTTTGCTCGAGAATTTTGCATTATTATTATTTTACGAGGTGGTCATTAACTATTGCCAAATTGATACTAAAAATCTGGCCTATAACTAATCAGTATTCTGTAAGTGAAGCGTTCAATGAAAATTCAACGTTCTCGATTTATAAGGCGATAAAATACAAAAAATGAAAAATATTCCGAATATTTGATGGAAATATTGAAACCCCGAAAATTGTCTCAATCGGCATGACATTGAAAATTTTGGTGTGAAAGTTGAAATTTTTATAGAGATCAATCACCATAAGACCAAAATTATATTATTTGCACTCGACGCGCGAATCGCTTACACGGTTAGCATCTTCAGTCTAGAGTGGTCCTCTATATACTTAACGATTTTCAGCTAGTGCAGTAACTACCAGCAAGTTTTTTTTTTGTCTGATATGGACTTTCACGGCCGGTGTTGAGATATATATATATATATATATATCATGAATGGAATTTATAACGTCTATAGGAAATTTCTACACAATTAAGAGAAAATGTCATGCACGGGACAATTTTTACCAGATGCCTTTTTTTTTAAATAAATTTGTGTCTATATTCTGTCATCGATTATTATTTCACATTTCAGTGACCTTCATTCTCCATCTTTGCTGAATGATAATTATACTATCTCTGATGGTTCAGAATATAAAGACGCAGAATTTGAGATGTGTGAAACACAAAAATACACTCTGCCTCCTCCTCTCTCACTTACGGACAGCTAGATACTGAGAGAAAGATGGGGAGACGAATACGTTTTAAACACAAGAGCGCCAGAAAACACCTTCAAACAGCAAATAAAAAAGGGACAAAATGAAAGAAGAAAGTTAAACATATACATCTTCATGAAAGTGTCCATTCAAGAAATAATATAAAAAAAGAAATAAGAATAGCAACATAAAATTTCCATCTTTCACTATTGCAAACTGATTATGGGCTTGACAAAAATATTTTCTGTTCTTAATGTTCCGAGTTTCAAATTATTCCAACTTCTTACCTAACAATAACAACCTAATATTTTTTCAGTATAATTTACTACAAAATAAAAATTCAAAATATCAAAAACTCAACAATTTGAAGGTTGGCCAGTCACAGTGAAATGGTGTATGATATTCACAGAACTTGCACAAAACCCTCAGAAGTAAGTCATTTTCAGAAAAGCTGACACTTGACTGATTCATTCTTAATTCTTATATTATTTTAGTCATTTCTATAAACACATGTTTTTTACCGTTATTCTCAATTTATTGTAATTAGTTTCTCATTTTATTCGATGTTTACCCTTATTATCCTAGCGTTGCATATATGCAACGCATTTTTGATGTATTTTGGTAATTTTCTGTGAAGTGACTTTTGAACTTGGCGAGTAAATTTCGCTGTAAGTGCTGTCACAGATACATACATTTACTTGTTAATAGTTGTTTGGACGTTTCGGTGCGTTTTTAGTGACACTATTTATGAGTTTGGTGAACTGTGATCCTGAAAATTCGAAGAATGTGGACATCCCTTTCGAGTAAGTATATTATTTCATAAACATATATTTAAACTATGTACAGCTTATCCAATCCATCTTGGCACATAACTAAAAAAGAATATGCCCAGCAATCTCTGTGGAGTATACTTAGAAGAAAAAACACCTATTATATGTGTTCACTGTGTTGAAATTCATTCCTAGAAGGTGTTTTTTCTTTCTTCTTGGTCTACACTACCAGTGTGCAACTGGAAAAGTATCTGAGTTTGTGCCAAGATGGATTGGATAAGCTGTATCTTCCATGTTTTTCGTGTTCATAAATGTTACACCTAACCTCGAAATAGTTGACCTATTGAAAAAAAAAAAGGTTGAAATATTCCCTGGGGGTGTAAATTTACCTGTTGCATATATGGAACGCTAGGATAATGGGGTGCTGTTGTAGTGGAGATCGTGAGCCGGCAATTTGAATGCATGATTCTATTGACTGAAATTTTATTGATTATGTTTTGTGTTTCGGCAACTGAAATTCTCACATCATCAGGACTGAATATGGGTTTTATATATGTATATACATATATTTAATGGTTTTTAGCCTTTCGTTCTGTTGTATTGACGATATGTTTCATTCTAGACGAGGACTGGCATTGGAGGAAGCATAACAGATTGCTCATGATGATGACGAAAATGGCACTTCTCCGATTGAAGCTATATGTATTGAACCTCCAGAAGTGTTAACCGACGGGGAATCTGGGGATGAAGAAAGTGACTTCGACTTGAATCGGCTTTCTGGGCGTCAGTTCCGTTCACAGGCCGAAATCAAGTTATGTAATAATGAATAATAAACGTTTCCATGGGGGAAACTGATCTTATGGATCAGAATGTTTCTAGATATCGTGTCAGTATTCGTTCGAAAAAGTGGTGGTGGTGCCTTTTTACGTGGGTGCTAGCTGTTACTCTTCAAAATGCTTGGTATATTCATACTAAGAGCGGGAAATCAATTCGGCAGCTAGACTTTCGTAGACAGATAGTTATTAGCTATTTGACCAAATATGGAACAAAATCCAAAGGTGCTGATAAGCCATCCACATCATCATCGAGTGCATCAGAAAGTAGAGTATCTGACAATATAAGATTTGATCGAAAAGATCATCTGCTCGTTTTTATTTCTGATAAAAAACGAAGAAGATGTGCTTCTGAAGAATGCACTTCTATTACCAGAACCATGTGTCTCAAATGTGGCGTTGGGTTGTGTATTGGTTGCAATGAAAATTCTCATATAAAATGAATATCTTTTCTTGAAGCAAATATGTTTTATGAGATTTCATAATCATGACATACAAATGAAACAATAAATATTGTATAATTGACTTTTGTTATTTTTGACCCCGTATTATCCTAGTGTTACATATATGCAACGGTTCAAATATCACTCTCTATGAATGTGATATTGAAAATTGGTCTTGGATATGTTTTCAATTGATATTTCGAACAGTATGAAGTCATAAACCGCTGATATTTCCAAAATAAAGTTAATTCAGGATAATAAGGGTTGAACCGCCTCGGTTGTCACACCCACGCGACGCCCCTGCATACGCATGATCATGATATAGAAAACAAACAAATATTTCAGAAATTATCGATCGAAAACGAGTTGGCGACATCTATAAATTAACTAACTCTTATGTCAAGTGATACAAATTTCAGTGATGCCAACAAATAAACACCAAATACCATATGCAACCAAAATATATGCATATGGTCAATCCGTTGCCGGAAATTCTACCATATACAAGCGCGCTGCAAGAATTGCTAAAATTCTTTCGAGGATCACTAATTGTGAAGGTACCATTGAAGCGTTGAAATCCAAATTAGCTCGTAATCGAAATTGGATTAAAATTGATACCTGCGCCATCTACAGTGAAATGTCGATATTTCCATATGCTTGGCAACATTTTTTATAGAGATATAGCATTGTCTAATAGACGATGGATATAGTTGGCCGACCTTATGGAAAAAATATTTGAAGGAATGGATACTACGGGTAGATGGCCACGAGTAATTTAGTTTTCAACTCATGTCTTTTTTGAAGTTTTTCTTACGGACATCGTAGCCTGAATAACACATTCTCTTGATTTTTCACACGTAATACCATTGTTTATAGAGATATAGTCAGTCAATGCCTGTGTAGAGGATTTGAAGTGTTTGTCGCGCCATCCACACTAAAATGTCGATCCGTTCATTTGACAATGCAGAACAAAGTTTACTACTCTGAAGCATTGTTTATACAGATCAGTGTTTATGAAGATATAGTTATTCAACCTTATGGGAATATTATTTGAAGGGATGGATACTACGAGTACATAGCACTAGTGATTTCGTTTCCAAGTCATGTATTCTTTCACATTTTTCTTACGGACGTCGTAGCCTGAATCATTGTCTAAATCCTTAGACAATGCCTGATTCATACATTTTCTTGATAACTTATACATAATACCAAAAGATGGCAATCAATTCAGAAACAGAAATTCAATATCATAGATTATTTATGTTTTGAAGATTATTTTAATGCCTGAACTTTCCTACCTTCATAAACTCGTATCGTCAGCTCTATTTCGAAGCATCATTATCTTTTTTTTCAACAATTTAGTCGAATTGATAGACAGAATTGTGCACCTTTTCCTCCCTTCAGAGTAGGAATCTTTGTCGTGCATAAACCGCGGGCATATCTGATAGACGACTGTAAAATGATATTTGAAATTTTGCTGGACAAACAAACGGATCTACAAATGCTCATTGTGCATTTGTGTCATATTTCAAAATATTTTTTCTCGATAATAACTCAATTTTGAGCGATTGTGATGTTTCAATCCATTGATTTCCTTCTATTTTCGACAATAGAAAGAATATTAATCCTCTTTCTGTTAAGAGACGTGAATTGTGGATTCAAGCAACTAGAAGAGCAGATTTTATTACTGATAAGTTGAAATGGGCAACGGTATATATTCATGCATTTCGTCTCTCAGAATTGCAATAATTATAATCTCATTAAATTACCATTGTTTTTTATGGAAATACGATTTGTTTGCCCAGCAGGCTGATGCGTGTGACGTCATATGCACGCGGTCTATTGTCAAGTGAACGGAAATATCGACATTATTCTGTAGATGGCGTGACAAAAACATTCATTTTTGAAGATTATTTCAAAGCATAATCTTTCATTTCCTTCATAAACATCCATCCTCAACTCTATTTTGAAGCTTCATTATTTTTCTTTCAACATTTCTGTCAAACTGACAAATATGGAACGTACAATATAGCAAATTAGTAAGTCAACCATGTGGAAATATCATTTGAAGGGATGGATACTAAGGGTAGATGGCACTAGTGATTCCGTTTACAAATCATGTCTTTTCTTTCGTTTTTCTCACGGACGTCGTAGCCTGAATCACACATTTTGCTTATTACTTATACATAACACCAAAAGATGGCAATCAATTGGGAAACAGAAGTGGAAATTTCCGCCAATATCGTAGATCGTTATTATTAGAAGATTATTCAAATGCATAAACTTTCATTTACTTTATAAACTCCCATCGTCAACTCTATTTTGAAGCTTAATTATCTTTCCTTCAATATTTCTGTCAAACTGACAACCATACTGTTTGCACCTATTTTCCCTTCAGAGTAGAAAACTTCGTCGTGAATTGTCAAGAAAACGAAAATTGCAGCTTTCTTTTTGGGAGTTTCAAGCCCCGGGGCAGCTAATTTAAGCTTTACCATTGGTTGAAAAATGACATGTGTCAAATTCCACCAATAGTGAAGCTAGAATTAAGAGCCCCGGGGCTTGAAACACTCAAAAAGAAAGCTGCAAATGTCGACATTATTGGGAAGTTCATCATCCAGATACGCCTCTATCGGAAAATATTCGAACTGTTTCATCATGTAAAACAAAAACAAACTTCTGAATGTGAAATTGTGGTACACTTCTCTAACACATTCACACACTGATTAGTCTACACATTTATTTCACACAGAACTTTGCCAAAATTCGAAAAACACAAGGTACAATACAAAATACAACGTAAACAATAGTAAACATATGTTTTAACAGATTACGATCAGCTGATTACGGTTCATTGCCGACATTTTGAACAGACATCAACGCCCTGACGCCCTCATCGGTAGAAATTCTTCCCAATACTGTAGATGGCGTAACAACGTTTAAAATCCTTTTTACACAGGCATTGACTAACTGAAAACTGTATCTCCATAATCAATGCATTCAGGGAAAGAAACTTTCTTGTGCATTGTCGAATGAACGGATATATCGATATTATAGTGTAGATGGCGTAACAAAAACGCTTTGAATCGTTTTTATACAGGCGTTATCCACCCATGCCTCTCTGGACAATGGTTGAGGTTGGCTCAAAATCGAAATGGAGTTGAAATCGAGTTAAAGTTAAGGTTGGATTAAAATCGAGTTAAGGCCGGTTTATCGATGGAGAAGTGGAAAAACAACCCCCTTGCCACTCACCATCCTACATTTGAAAGCTGTACACCCTGTGGTGAATAAGCCTAAACATCCTGCATTGATAAACTGGTCCAGAGTCAAGTTTGGGTTAGAGTGAGCTAGAAAATTATTTTAGCTGTTTCAAAATACTTCTTGTACAGGGTTATCCACTATAAATTACCCACCCCTTTCCATCGTTATTATTGCCTACAGAAAAAAAAGTTAAACGTAAAAGTTGTGTGCTCATGACTAAATTTTGATAAAATGCTGTCAAAAATACAGAGGCGTGCGGATTTCAGGGGATACAAATTTTTCAATATTTTTTTTTTCAAAAGGGACACCCAGTATATTATTGAACTTTTGGATTGGTCTTTTTTTCCTGATTTCAAAAAATTTACTATATGTTACCCCTATCTTATACCTTTTTCGAGTTAAGAGACGTCGATTAATGGTGAATTCATGCTTGACGTAACTTAGTCTTAACATAACTCAATCACAAATTTAAGATGAAACTATAATTTTTCATGGTAATGTTCATCCACGCGACTTAAGGACTTGAGAGATATTTAAGAAAGTCATAATTTTTCCTACCCGTTCAAGAACATTTGAGTATTGTATTCCCAATATGGATAGGAAATAATGGAAGCATTAAATAGCCACCTAACAGTCCAGACTTGATTGACCCCTATGGATTCATTTTTCTGGGGATTTTTAAAAGACATTGTTAATAACGATACTAATAATATTCAATTAATTAAAGACACGATTCGACGTGAAATAATGAATCTGAGTGTCAATAATGAAGCTATTTCCGATGCATTTATGAATATAAGAAGACGTTATCAATTATGCATTGACAATAATGGTGGGCATATTGAACATCTGTTATGACTTATCATGTTATTTGAATTTCCTAAATAAACTTTTTTTTTAATAATAATAATGTGTCTTTATTTTTAGATCAAAATAATACATTTAAAAGCTAATTGCTGATTGCCTCACCTCTAATAACTCAAAAACGTTATAAGATAGGGGTAAATATGGTATATTTTTGAAATCAGGAAAAAAAACCATTCCAAAAATTTAATAATATACTGGGTGTCCCATATGAAAAAAATATTAAAAAATTTGTATCCCCTGAAATCTGCACGCCTCTGTATTTTTGATAGCATTTTATCAAAATTTAGTCATAAGTACACAACTTTTATATTCAACTTTTTTTTTTCTGTAGGCAATAATAACGATGATAAGAGGTGGGTAATTTATAGTGAATAATCCTGTACATCAAGCCAATTGAGATCAGAAAATTTTCGGTTAGAAGAAATTATTATAAATTAATAAAAATATTATTTAATTTCTTACACAGGACAACTATAAACATTAATACTTTTATCTTCCGATACAGAAAGTATTTTATTACTATCAGGATTGAACTTCACTCCCCAGACCTGAAAGAAAAAGTGTTATTAATAATCATTCTCCGGAAGGAGAATAAATGAGATGCAGCCAAAATATATTTCAAGAAAAATATCACCATGAAAACACAATTCCGATAATTATTAGGAAAATATACACGGAGTGTTTTTTTTTAAATAAAAAAAAATGGGTCAGATGAAAGTTTAGTTTGTACTTTTACACCTCTCCATGAAATTTCAGATCTTTAGTCTCACTTTGAATGTGAATATCAAAAAAGTTACTAATTTCAAACCAGATTTATCCAGGATTCTTAGCCAAATTCTTAGAAAAATTTTGAAACATTACCTGATCAGTGTGTTCCTTGAAAGTGTGTACACACTGTTTCGAATTGAGATCCCATACTTTGACGGTTTTATCTGAACTACCAGAGACAAAGTATTTACCATCTGGAGAGAATGCAACACTGAGTACCCATGATGCATGTCCTGATAACGTCGCTACCATTTCAGTATGTTGCCTGAAAGAAAACCAACTTGATAGAGACACACTACTACAACAAGTACTACCTATAACATAAGTAGCAATCCACGGTTTTGAGGATTTTCTCAATTATTAGAAGAGCAAGTTATTAATAATACCAAAAGGTACAATTTCGTGAAATTGGTACAGTGATGAAACTATTTCTGAGAGAAAACAATAAACATTTGAATTCGAAACATGAAAGTACAGCTTATCCAATCCATCCTGGCACAAACTCAGCTACTTTTCCAGTTGTACACTGGTGGTGTGGACCATGACAAAAGAAAAAACACCTGCTAGGAATGAATTTCACCACAATGAACACATATAATAGATGTTCTTATATCTTACTATACTTCACAGAGATTGCTGGGCATATACGTCATGAGTTCTGTGCCAAGATGGATTGGATAAGCTTCTAATCTTTCAGTATAAAGAATTTAGGTTGATGAACATATTCATAAATCCGAGATCTAGTTGTAATAACATATGATCTAAACTCCCTTCAATGTGTTTGAACAGGGAGCCCCGGGGAAAAAAAAAAAGAAAAAAAAAAAAAAAAAATAATCAAATAAAAAAAAAAAAAACTAACAATAACAAAAAACACAAAAAAAAAAAACAATAACACAAAACCCAAAAAAAAAATAACAAAAAAAAAAAAAAAAAAAGAACAAACAAAAACAAAAAAAAAAAAAAAAACAAAAAAAAAAAAAAAAAAAAAACCCCCAAAAAAAAAAAAAACACAAAAAAAAAAACAAAAAACAAACCAAAAAAAAAAAAAAAAAAAAAAAAAAAAAAAAAAAAAAAAAAAAAACAAAAAAAAAAAAAAAAAAAAACAAAAAAAAAAAAAAAAACACCCAACCCAACAAAAAAAACCAAAAACAAAACAAAAAAAAAAAAAAAAAAAAAAAAAAAAAAAAAAAAAAAAAAAAAATTTATGGCTCATTCAATTGTAAACAACTTTTGAGATAGATATATCTGTCGATATTGAATCCTCACACACCACATATTTTTTAATATAGATTTTCATCATGTATCAATCAGCTTTATTCATTAAAAAATAATTCATACTTGAACCTAACGAAAAGACCAATAGACACTCTAGAAAATAATTTATACGTTTGATTAGTTTCATTTCGATTGTTGTGAATGAAACTGTTTTCAACTGAACAACTTTTTTGCTTAGTTTGATGGTTTTGAATATACAGTTAGATCATTGGACAATTTACAATAAAAATCGTTCAAGCAAAAACAAGAACTATCAATCTCAAAGTTAGGGAAAGTCTATGCCAACTTACACATCATATAACTTCATGTGTCCATCATCAGAGGCAGTCAAAAGTAATTGGGAATCTGGCGAGAAACATAGTGATCGAATAGGCATAGCATGACCTTCTAAGGTGTGCCCTAACTTATTCGAAGCTACATCAAATATGTTTATAATCCCGTCTAGTGCCCCGCTTGCTATGTATTTTCCGTCAGGACTCTGAAAACAGAATATAAACATTACTATTAATACCATCAAAATTATTGAAGTAGAGCATGTATTTGTTTACTTTCCAATGTTTTCTTGAATATAACTGGAAGGTAGAGTGAGTAAAAACAATCGATGCAGGTAATATGAACACTAGCAGAAAAGTTCATATATCTACATGATCTCAAGTTGGGTTGTCTTCCAGCAAAATACCGATGATTACTAAAATATTAAATTTTTCCATCTAATTGAATCGGAATATGAATTTTAAATAAAAATAGTACATGGAAATTCACTTTTACAGAGGTAATTGTAATTATTGGTATTTTGTTAGAATACAACCCAACTTAAGAACATCTAGATAATAAACTACAAATCCCATTATCAAATTTTATTTGAATATGGGGAAATTAACTCGACTCTGGCGACGAAAATTACAGGTAATGAGTTCGAGAATCGTCGAGAATAGTTTTGAATTCCAAAAGTAATAGTTCAAAGAAATCAGTCTTCTTTCCCTGAATATTCCAGTTTGCCACGTATCTTACATAAGCAAGTATGTACTAACATATGCTATGCTAAGAGTAAACTTTCCTCTTGTCTCAAAAGTCTGTTCTGCCTTGGCCGTTTCCACACTGTATTTTGTTATTTTACCAGCATGTGACCCAGAAATTATGTACTTATCATCAGGGCTGAATGCGACTGTCCAAAGATCAACAGGGCCAACATCAACATTAGCGATTTTCTCTCCTTTTTCCAGGTCCCATATTCTCATACTGGAATCGAGTGAACTTGAAGCACATACTAAAATAAAAAAAATAGAATAATCTCAAATATACGACAGTGATGAATGGAATGAAAGTTCCTACATTTTCCACTGTTGCTCATTGCAACTGATACAACTCCAAGAGAATGTCCTTCTAGTTTATGTTTCAAGACAAGTCTGTCATCTTGTAGGTCCCAAACTTTGACCAAGTCGTCCACACCACCAGTAACAATATAATCAGTTGGTGCGTCATCAGACATAATCGAGTCTCTGGAAAAGGTCTCAACTTAACAAAATAATTTCTTAGCTGCATTGCTTCATTCTTATACCTTGATTTATCATCATCGCCTTGGTTATCTTCGTCCTTTTTCTTTCGTTCATGTGAATATCTTCCCCAAGCACAACTCCAAATACTTTCTTCATGGGCGTTCTCTTTTTTATGAAGAACGGAGTACTGAAATATAAGAAACTGAGTTTAGGCCGGCTGATATCCTATGTAAAGAAATTTATACCATAGTGTTCTTTATCTAATATCAAGACTTGTATTCAGAAGAAATATCAACGGAATAGCCACGTCAAGTTTTGAAATAGAGGGATTTCAGAGTCAGGGCACAGCTGATAGATACAAATATTCAAATATTGTTTACTACACTACCATAAAAATATTATTTGGTTAGGTGTTAGGTTAGAGGTTAGAGTTAAGAACGCGGACGCGCGCCAGGCTGGGTGCCCTTTTCCCCACAATTGAGGTTGTCAAAAACTTCTTCTGAGAGAAGTAAGTTCCTACAGTCAAATGGTTTTATGCATATTCTGACATCCGATGCCAACAAACCTTTTTCTTGTTATGGCATTACTCTATTGTGGTGGATTCTGCTGGGTCTTTTCTTGGGATTGTACATTTAATTGCTTCATATTACAACTCGTCATTTGCTATAATCAGGTATTGGCTACTGGTATTCTGAGAGGTATTAAATAAGAACAGGTTGGACTATTCTTAATTCCGTGAGAATATTAATTATTCGTGGTTGATGTGAATATACAGTTTGCATATTCATTGACACGTTGAATCCGGTATTTATGAGTTTAGTGAAGGAATAAGGTATGTTGTGGAGCATAATAACATGGCTGAGCGGGCATCCTTAAGCACATTCGGAGATTCCCTTATGCCATATGGAAAATTTACACATATGTGTAAATTTTGATTTTATTCCATTTATTATGGAATATGTTAGAAAAGTTGTCTTGTTTCATTGTACAGTCAATGGCTGCGTCCAACAGCTTAGTCCTGTTTTTTTTAGATGAATGAAGCAGCAGGGTGGAACTTTTCTCCTTCTAATAATCATTTTCGCGTCATGTAACAGTATAGCTAGCATCATTTACTAACTGATATCTGTGGATGAGGCGTCTCATATAATTGAGAATGAACATCGCAGGTAAGTTCATATAATTGCGACTGAACCTCTCAGGTGAGTACGTTTGATCGATAGAAAGACTTTTCTATTGAGTATAGGAATATTCAGAAAATTACACCAATTGATAGGTTCCCCCATCTGAACGATCGTTTACCAAACCCGAGTCTACAACTTGCTTTCATAAACTTGAGTATTTCTTACGTATTGTCCGTGAGCAAAATACTAGGGTTTCTGATCTGTGTGATCCGTCACGTGATCTCTTCAGAGTGGTTTGGTAATTTACCAAATGCTCTTCGAAAAATCACTAAGAAAATTTTTCAACCAGAATTTGGGTGAATATTCTCGAAATACGATTTTCGAAATACAAATCGGCGATTCAAAAATAATGAACACACAACAGTCCACTAATGATATGCCATCTGAAAAGATCACGGATATCAAAATAAGGGTTGGTACTTTACGACCTGAATAACACTTGATTAAAATAATCGGTGCTTAGACTGTCTCAACTTTCGAAATCGAAAGAACTTGGTGCTTATCCTCAGCACCAATTATTTGAATCCAGTGTTAATCAGGTTGTGAATGTTGTGAAGTAGCAGCCCTTAAATAAAAAAAGTAATGCGTTCAAGATTTGTTGGCATCTACAAAACGTCAAAATCTGCAAGGTGCTTATATCTCAATAATGAAGAAGAACGAGGTTACCCCATTTGTTTTGTTGTGATCCCTAAAAATGTTGAAATTTGTGTATTGTATTTTTCTATGAGAAAATAAAGTTTTACGATGTCAGCTACATTCAAAAATGCCAAGAAGAAGTTGTCACAATCAGAACTTCGGAAATTCATGAGCGAACATAAAAATAAAGCGAAAGATGTAAAAAAGATCGATTCACCACTGGCAAAATATCCTTTTTCACTTGCATACTTTAGCATAGTTGAGATAGTTCTGGTCTTTCAACGTTGAAGAAAATGATACAAGTATATTTCAACTTGTTCGCGTTATTATTAAATGATTCTGGCCTGAATAGGTAATTATCCCTTGAGCGGGCTCCATCGTGAAATTAAAAAAATTTTGGTGGAACTTACGTATTTCGGCCTCCTGAACAAAAAAGTCTAATAAAGTTTTTGGGGCTCGCATCTAGTTTCGGAGATACGGCCCCCCAAAGACAGGAAATCGGGGTTTTACACATCGCGCGTTCTACTGTTTTGCTAACCTCGAATTTCTACGACGATTTACCTTTTAGAGTTTTGTAGTGAAAAATGGAAAAATGCTTATAATTCTGTAGGAATGTGATGAAGAATGTGGTATAGAATGTGTATATTGTGCTGATAGGAAGAAGGATAAATTTCGAGCGGAATTGGCTGAATAAACAAACATAAATGTCAACCCTGAAAACCCTGTTTTCCTGTCTTTGGGGGGCCGTATCTCCGAAACTAGTTGCGAGCCCCAAAAACTCTATAAGACTTTTTTGTTCAGGAGGCCGAAATACGTAAGTTCCACCAAAAATTTTTAATTTCACGATGGAGCCCGCTTAACGGATAATTACCACACCTTCTTACATACTCTGATAACTAGATTACGAATTATAACGTGACGCTCTCTGAAAGACCACTTCTTATTTTGCTTTAAAGTTATATTCTATTTATGAACATATATAAGTTGGTGCAAACATTTTTTCAAAACATAGTGCACCTGGAAAAAGAAAATATCAAAGAGTGTAGGCTTTTTCAGCTTTCACGTTTGTTAGCTGTGGTCTGCAGGATATTGAACCTGATGTTTCATCTACAGCTGCAGTAGATAATGTCAAAGGTGATGAGGCAATGGACAAAGTGTCCTTTATGACTGCTTTGTGTTCCCATCAATATAATAATCAAAAACTTGAAGACCATGGCTAACAAACCTAAAAGCCGCTTTCAAAAAACTATCATTGTTTCATTTGAGAAACGCTACTTTGATAATCACCAAATTCTCATGTGGTAAAAGTAGTTTATTCTGAAATACCAAGTTATTGGTGATTTTTCTTCAATACCACAGGCATGTCTTACGTCAGTTGAAGCTTAGCACAAGTCTTTCACTGGCAGATACTCATTCTTTTTAACTAAATGTACAAGTTACAGACAAAATAATATTAACGTTTTTTTTTTCAAATATATACTTAGATGGTAAAATGTAAAACACCTATCTAATGAGTTTACCCTATAATTTGGAGAGTTGAATCTATTAAATTCCTTAACACTCAGTACATACAATGACCAGGGCCAACTTACATGTATACTCTGCAAATCAGTTGTGAGAAGTGAAGCAGTTTGGACCATACACATAAACGCAAAGCAACACAAGCAGAATGTCGAGGCAGCAAAGAAATTGAAAGAAAGAACCAACAATTTCACCACACCACTCAAAAGGCCTTTGACTCCCCCTCTACCAGATGTCCCACAGAAAAAAATCAAAAGTATACTTAAAAACAGCACAGCAGAGACAGTCACTCAGATTCCTGTCAGCAGCACAAACGGATCTGAAGAGAAGAATAAGTTGCCAGATGATTTTTTTGATTCAAAACTCCCACTTAGTATCAAGCCTCTGATTCAGAGAGACAATGACAAACCTGTAGAGAGTGATGTTACAGAATGCAAAGATACTTTACCAGAAGGATTTTTTGATGATCCAAAACTGGATGCGAAGGTATAATTTGATTTATCTAATCATTTGCCATGCTAAGTATTTCAATATCTGATTGGTAGCTTTCTTAATATGAGATGATTTTAATATGATGACTTCAATTTGGGATGATTTTATATATTCATTTCACAATAAAAAATGACTTGGTGGGCATTATTCAATGAAATGAATAAATGAAACAATGGGTATTTCACAATTGAAAACCTTGAATTTTGAACTTTTTTTATGCATTATACTTAGATATGCACAAATTGAAAATGCGCATCTGCAGTCTAGGGAATTTTAAATCTGTTTTTGGTATGTCCTTTTCATCTTTTTCCATGTTTTATAGCCCTTATGGCAGCGCCATGAACCAAATGATGTTTGAGCTCATGGAACATGAGCAAGTATTAGAGCTTGATTTTTTTTAGTGCTCATTGCAATGAAAAAAATCATATGCAAACACAAACAGACAATGACCAATTAGCATATCATAAAGAAGAATAATTATGTATATTGTTAAGTAAACCACATTTCTCTTATGAATTGTGCATTCACGATATTCACTAAATTATATGTTATGAGTTATTCACTAAATAAATTGTTCTTATTTGTTTACTAAATCTGCCTTTATTAGTGGATAATGAATGATATAAAATTAGTCAAATTTACAAGTACAAAGTGAAAACTGTCACTCTTTGTTACTTTAATATAGCTTTGGTGTATTGAATGTTGAATGAGAGTTATAAGTAACAGAAGTGACATCCATTGGATAAGTGAACACCCTGGGCTTACCAAAAACAAATACTGAATTTGAAATACAGATAGATAGATAGTATATTTAACCATGTTACATATACAAGTACGTTTATGGCAGGTCAGAACAGAATGAACAATTGAATGATAACTCATTGAAGTGTCAAATATTTAACAAGTTAAAACATGTTGAAAATATCAATGATAATTATAATTGAGAATGACAAATATCTATAATATAATGAGAAATTACGAGTGTATATAAGTTTAAAAATAAAGAAATGACACTAGTACCTATAATATAATACAATTGCGTCAATAGTAAAAGTAATACAAAATGAGATTACATTAATGGTAATATTGTGAAGACAGAAAGAGATGTATAAAAAAAGTGTGACGTAAGGGACAGAAAAGCAAGCTTAACTTCTGTATGCTATCCTACATAGAGCTAGACTCTAAGAGAGTTGGCTTTTTGGAGGTATTCTGATACACTGTAGAAGCAGTTTTCAAGAAAAAATCTCTTGATTGTAATTTTGAATTTTTTTGATTTTAATAGTTTAATTGATTTATCGAGAGCATTATATAAATTGAGATTTAAAGAATTATGTTGGCTCACATCTAGTCTGTGTCATTGAAGATTCAACAAGTCTGCAGATCTGGTGTTGTTATCGTGTATATCCGAATGCTTAGTAAATTTGGTCTTGTTATTATGTATTTCCAGTAGAACTGTGAATATGTATAGGGAAGGGAGTGGCATTATGCTAAGTATTCACAGGTTTGAGCTGCCTCAATATTAATAGAACACTAGATAACTTGCTGAGCACATGTTCTACATGGTTAGACCAGTTTAATCGATCATCAATTTTGATGCCTAGTAGTGAAATATTATGTCCCATTTGAAACAGATGGCTTGAGGAGTTATGTTCGGCAACTTTAGGTAGGACTTACCCGAGCTTATGAGGGTGGTGTCGTCAGCAAATAAGACACATGTTTTCGGTGCGATAGACTGACATAAGCCGTTAATATACACTAGGAACAGAAACGGTCCAAGTACGGATCCTTGAGGTACTCCATGTTCAATTTGTTTGGGATCTGGTTTCTTGTTATTCAAATCGACATACTGATATCTAATATTCAGATAGGATCTAATGAAATCTGAAATATTACGTCTCAGTCCGTAATGAGCCAGTTTATCAATGAGTCTGGCATGCGAAACACAATCAAAGGCCTGGGTCAGGTCGCATAGTGTTAATGAAGTATGTCTGCCCTTATCCAGGCCCTCGACTTTTTTGGTCACTATACTGAAAGCTGCCTGAGTGGTAGATTTATTCCTGCGAAAACCATATTGTGATTTGCTGAAGTAGAACCTATTTTCAAAATAAGAATATAGACGATCCTTTAGGATTATTTCTACAATTTTTCCTATTATAGGAATTATGCTGATTGGGCGATAATTGTCTAAAGACGATTTGTCGCCCTTTTTAAAGATGGGTATGACTCTGGAAATTTTGAGAATATTTGGGAAAGTTCCCCGGCTAAAAATCAAATTTGTCATACCAGTCAATAGCGTAATGATTTGTTCGGAAATTTCTTTCATCAAGTGGCTGTTTAAGTCGTGAATGTCTCGAGAACTAGAATATTTCAATTTATTTATAGCACTGTGAACTTCATATTGCGAAACAGGTTCAAGAAAGAAGGAGAAGGGAATTTTTTGAAATTGTCATCTCCTTCAACATCTAATTGCGGAAGAGATTTTATCGTTTTTTCAGCCAGGGTACAAAAAAAGTCATCAAATTCGTTTTCTGGAAATTCATTGATGATTTTACTTTTATTTTTATTTCATGAATTTCTCTCCGAGTTGATTATATTCCAGCAGGCTTTCGATTATGTATTCATAATAGGATCGTTTTTTTGTTCTGTTAGTTCGTGACGATAAGCTTTTTTCATTCGGGTATAAAATTCAATATCTTTTTTGCAACTTCTCATTGTTTTGAGTTCATCGGTATACCAGTTTATTTTGATTTTATAGTCGCCTGTGGTTTTATTCTCAACGGGAAAAGATTTTCTCAGGATCTCTTGTAGAGTACCGGGAAAAATATCGCATATGTGGTTGATATTCTGATCAGGATAATCAAGTGTACTCCAATCGACCTGAACGAGTGATGTTTTGAATTGAAATGGATAGAAATTGACCCTTATGGTCAGATAAGCAAGGATCTAGGATACCAACTTTACAAGTGTGTATATTCAAGTTTGAAATAATATTGTCAATGCATGTTGCAGATGATGCCGAGACTCTTGTTTAATCTGATATCATTATTTTACAAACGCATAAGAAGAATCTGACAGAAAAGGAATGCAAAGTCGGCAACTTACAACTAAAACATTCACATGTATTAACAAAAACCACAATTAAAACAAAAATGATCAAAAGCAGACATTTATGTTTTTGAATTCTCAATGTCGAGGTGGTGCAAATTGGTTGAGGTTTTAGTTGCGATATTGATTCGAAATCCCAATGGGTGTATATTAAGTGAAAATTCTGTTAACAATCCACTTTTACATAACTTAGAGATATTGAAAGGTACTTGTTTCAATGTTTTGTTTGTACATTTCAAAAATATATATTATACATAATATTAATAATCAACCGAAAACGTACAGTCCAAATAGCATAGTTGGTTAAGGCATACTTCCTTAGAGAAGATCCACTTTATAGATGTTGGTTTGACTCTCACCAATAACGATATTTTATGTACTTATTTTTAATTTGACATTACTAATTTGATTTTTATCGTTCAATATTGAATTTAATAAAGTTTCTTTCCTTTGATTATTTCATGAATATCAAAAAAATACTCTATATCTAAAATTGAATATCAATATGATACTAGAAAGAGAGTTCCAAAATATTCACCTGGTCGAAAAAAAAATTAGCTGCATGACTCGAAAGGATATTGGCCACATCGTCCTAGTACGATATGGCTACCATATCCACTTTTGTTGTACAAACTACGGTTTCCTTATAAGTATTTCATCAACATTCAACCAATTATATATCTAGTCTATTACAGCAGACACTGAACAACTGAAATATTTTGACACAGTGATTTGTTTTGCTGCCTTCACTCGTAGTTTTCACGACCAAGAGCGTTTTGACATAATATATCAAAATATTTTTCCCAGACTGGATATTTGAGTATTTTTTCTAACTAGATATAAACCGCAAATTTTCAAAAGTTCTGTTATCTTTCACCAACCATTGCACTCGATGCATATTTCAGCATCTTCAGGATCTCTTTCAGATGAGGGAGACAAAATGTCTTGAAGATCTCAATTTTGCTTAATAACCTCGATAGTTGATAATTTACGGAAATTTCAGGCCAGAAATCAAGAATATAGGGATCCCGTTGAAGAGGAATGGAATAAATTCTTGAAGGAAATAAAAGAAGCAGACACTGAAAGTAACGCTATAATTGCAGAAGATCAGGAAGAAGCAACGACCGAGAGACAAATAGATCAAATTGATGAAGAAATGAAGAATTGGGCAAGGTACATTCTGAATTATTAATTGAACGGTAGAACAACTATTCTAAACGTATTTGAGTTCGATGATTGAGCGATCGGCCAATATTGAAAACCTGACCTACGGTGATAAAACTGGGGCCCATTTGAAAGTGTTAGCGAACGGATGCTTGGGTGATAGTTATAATATTGCACACTGATAACAGTGTGCAATGTGCGATGTGCATTTCAAATATTTTTCTATAAACGAAAATTTATAATATTTCTTTATCATAAAAAATTCATAATATCACATTACACTTATTTCGGTGAGGATCAGCACGTTTTTGTGAGTTGACTCGTCATAATTATTGGCCATATGTATCTATTTGGCATCACTGAAATTTCTACCACACGACCTTTAATAATTTAGTTAAAGGATTGTCCCCTAAAATTTCTACAATTGTGGCATTTTGAATTATTGTTGTTATAATCAAGTATTCGAATCATTAAGCGTCAGTTGTACATACTCCAGTGAACTGTGATTGAAGTAAACCTTGTTCAGTTGCTAGGCATTAGCCAATAGAATTGTTTGTCAAATCATCTTTCAAACAATTCGTTCAGGCCAGTCTCAAATCTCATATACAGTAGGATTTGGCTGACACCCGTCAGAAAACAACTACTCCCCTGGCTAATACCACAAAGAGCATTGAATTATACCCGACCGGTGCCAGTGCAGGTTTCTTCACAGAAGAAAATCCTGCATTTGCTTTTGGCGATACAAATGAGGGAATTGCAGAAGCAAATGCAGGATTTTCTTTCAAGAAACCTGCACTGGCACCTGTCGTGGTGTTATCCAGGGGAGTAGTTGTTTTCTGGTGCCAGCCAAAACCTACTGTGTATTTTGGATTGAGGTGGCCTTTACTTGATGGAAATCCATAGTTATTACACTACAAGGTAGAACACGAGTACATTCGCTTGAAAAAGATACAGTGTATCGAAACATGTCGCGAAGACAATAAATTCTGTGGAAAAATCGTGTTCTACCTTATAGTGTAATACCTACTGTGTAGGTAGATTTGAGACTGGCCCTTAAGGTGTCAATGAAATTACCAGAAACTTTTTGAGAAGGCGCATCCCAAAAATTTTAATCAGTTGAGATCTATCATATTGAAATG
Source organism: Zygogramma bicolorata (assembly GCA_032362365.1). Classification (NCBI taxonomy): domain Eukaryota; kingdom Metazoa; phylum Arthropoda; class Insecta; order Coleoptera; family Chrysomelidae; genus Zygogramma; species Zygogramma bicolorata. The sequence goes on from JAVJAQ010003535.1 coordinate 501,642, forward strand.
GAAGTACCACCTGATGAATTATATCAAGATCAGACTCATCTAGGAATCTACCTTTACTACGGAAGGGAAACTGTTATTAATTCTCATGGATTTGTAGGAATTGTGTCTCCTTTATATAGAAATATAAATGATTGGGCAATATACTTGCAATAGCAAGTTGAATGATTAATTAATGATTATTGACAGATGTTTCACCCCAGTACCGTGCTAGAAAAGAGCCTACTGTACAGTTACTGTGATGATATTCTCATCCAAGTATGATTTCCAAAAAAATTAATAGTTCATCATTGAGAAGGAGAGTCCAAGTCATTCTATCACTTCATAACATTGAGCAAATTCAGATTTATTATTAAGGAAAGTTTGGGGACTCTTGATGGTTTTCGATAAACTCTGCTTTGATTAAATGTCAACTACATTTCCCCTTGCACATTAAGATGAAGCATCTTCCAATGAGATTGAAAGCTGATTCATCATTTTTTGTTATGATTGCAGTTTAATACAAAGGCAAATCAAATCCAAGCGTTTATGGTTTTTGTTCCATTGTAGTATTTTTTTATGCAGATTCACACGAAACGGAAGCCCCGTAATGTTCAAGGAACACCGAATGAATCAAGGGACAGGAGATAGGAATTAACATTCACTTTGAATTTTCGAAGTTTGTGAGCCTCAGGAAGATTTCTTTCGGCAAAGAGTTCCAAAGCTCATCAGTTCTTTTGAAAAAAGATCCCTGAGCAAAAGAGGTTCGACATGTCTCCAAATTCACAACAAAGAGGTGGAGATTCTGTAGGGTAGAACGATTGATAACAATTCAGGAGAGCACCGATCGTGAAAATATCTATGGAAGAGAACCCTTCTTCGATGTTCCAGTGAAGTGAGCGAGTCTGTGAGCAAAGAATCGCCAACAAGACGGATTTTTTTCTCTGAATAGAATCAAGAAGCTTTGATAAATGTCTGATGCCGAGCCCCGTACATGAGAGCTATATTCCAAAACATGCTTTATCTGTGCCTTGTAGATTATTAGAAGCTGACAAGAAGTCAAGTATTTCTTCGCACGAAATAGAAATCCAAGTTTCTGGGAAACACCTTTAGCGATCGATCTCACATGATAAGAGACACGCCTGGGTTTTTCTAGCATTAAATTCCTCCAAGTTCATGTTACCCCATTCTATTATTTTTACCAAGTTATCGTTAATTTTATTTACGTGAATGTTTTTTTGAATTATTGTTTCTCGAGCTGGTATGGGAACTCTGGAAGAGAAACTGGTATGAAGAGTACTGTCGTTCTCAAAACTATGTACTGAACAAGATATTTTCTCGAGAAAATCATTGATATGAAGGAGACACAAAGTGGGCGCCAGAACTGAACTCTGTGGAACACCTGCCTTTATTGGGTGAATATCAGATGATACTCCATCAACAACCACATTCATTATTCAATATTTCATGAGAAAGAAAACATGAAACGTTTTCAGTGCATAATAACTCATAACTCATATAATAAACAAATATGATTGAAATTATTGAACTTCAGAAAGAACGAAGTGGCGACATCTACTAATTAACTAAGTAACTTCATGTGACGTGATGAATATCATAATGCCCTACGCATAGGTTGTCTTACTGTGGGTAAGACAACCTATTATGTTATACATTTGTACATTTCCAGAAAGTGTGCTAGTATATTGCCCTACAAAATATTATATGCAATTGCAAGAACATGTGCATTTTAACATTTATTGGGCTATTTCATCAAATGGTACCTGACTCAACTTCATCGGCTTTTCGAATAGTTTCTTGGAAGTTTCAGAATTCATTTCGCAATGGCGTTGTTCATATGTCAAAAAATTACATGAATAATCTTGTAACATTTAATAATTCTCATGCGCTTCTAATGATCTACAAGGTTCAGATACGACCTGTCTTGGAATATAGTTCTCATGTATGGAGTTCGGCACCAAAACATCAATTGAAGCTTCTTGATTCTATTCAGAGAAAGGCAATACGTCTTGTTGGTGATTCTTCACTTACGAACTCTCTCACTTCATTGGAACATCGTAGAAGGGTCGGAGACTTGTCTCTCTTCTATAGATATTTTCACGATCGGTGCTCTTCTGAATTGTTATCAATCGTTCCACCCTTGGCAATATCTACACGGATGACTCGACGAGTGTATAGAATTCCTACCCCTTTGTTGTGAATTTGGAGACCTGTCGAACCTTTCTTGCTCAGGGATCTTTTTTCAGTAAAACAGCTGAGCTTTGGAACTCCTTGCCGAGAGTGGTTTTTCCTGAGGGTTACAAACTTCAAGAATTCAAAGTGAATGTTGATTCGTATCTCCTACCCCTTGATTCACGCGGTGTTTTGAACATTACAGGGCTTTCCTTTCGTCTGAATCTGCATATATAAAGTAACTTATGAAGACAATAGACGCATACACTTCAGTATATGTCAAAATACATGTTAGTCGGCGATGAAATAACATATAAAACTCGTTCATATTGCGACATTATTAAATTTTCATGAAATTAGCGCATTCACTACTTCTTGTGCCAAAATCATAATCCCCTGCTTCATAAATTAATTTCGTGATGTACCATTCTAATTCACATTAGCTAAATAGAAATGAAAAACTTCCAATAAATTATTGTTAGTCTTCTGTATCCATTATATGATACTGAACATGACAAAGTAATTCCCTTTCTAATTCGAAAATGAAAAAGAAAAGATTTTTCCTGAATCGGAATTGATGACTTTATCCACAATTTGTTATGATTCTACAAATTTTTTCAGAGTCTTGGATTTCGAAAAGAAGAGTGATTCATTGAATAATGATGCAAGGAATTCGAATGCAATTGAAGGCGATGAAGATGAAGACGATGAAATGATGGATGATTTTGACGAGTTTTTGGATTGGCGGGAAAAGACGGCTTTCAAGTGAACATGTTAATGAGTATTTGAAGTGGAAAGCACAGTGTCTTTGCTTAGGAAATCTCAATTCCTTCGTTACTCTGAATTGAAGAATACTTCTACAAACAGATAGGGATTTGTGAGTGTATTTTTAAAGATTGCTTATTTGTTAATCATTTTCAACTTCCAATTTTTTAACTGAAATAGTTTTCATTTTGTTTGAAAACAATTTGGATTTTAGTTGAGTGTTAAACCACTTATGATCATTCGAGGTGGGACAATCATTTGTATTTATAAAAATATATTTATTTGCTCAATTTCAGTTTTCGAGTGATTATCAAATAATTAAACACTGGAAGACTTATTCCTGTTGATTATGAACCTTGCATTTTTTTCTCAATTCCACAGCTTTAATCCCTTGTACTATTTGTTAAGGAGGTTCGATACTTACAGACATATGCACAGAACCGAATGAAACTTGGTATACAAGTTACCCAATGTATATAGATTAATGTACGATTTTTTTTTACATTTCTTACCGAATGATTTTTTGATTAAATGGCTGTTGGAATCCGGTATTTTAACATGGGCTCTTATGAGAGAAGTCCAATTTCTCATACATTTTTCGTGACTGCAGATTGAAAAATGCAGGGAACAAAATAAATTCAGCATGAGTGGATAGCCCAACAATCAACGATCATTTTCCACCCAATTTGATTTTACCTTATCGATCATTTTGAAGATCAATTAATGGAATTACGAGGGGTGGCATTTTTAAACCCAAAGCAAAAGAGAAGAGGAAAATGGAGAAACACCAATATGTAAATTATATTATTATACTTCATATATGATGGTGGGAATAATAATGATGAATCGGGACATCCGAATTTTTTTTCAGTTTTTATTGAATTACAAAGCTAGTTGCCACTATTAGAACATTGTATCTTTCATTATCGATCAGGCGCTGGACCTATTGCAGTGGCACCCTGCACCTGTTTCAATGCGTCATTGCCGATTTTTGTTATCATCAAACATTACGTTCGAGTACAAGATGCGCTGTAGTCTTTCAAAATTCAGAAACCACACATAAAGCACAAAGAGTTTGGATTGATCCAAATGCGCAATCACCTATACAATGGGATTATGGCAAATATTCAATGGAGAACCACTACTTCTAGATATAATACCCCGACGGTTATTTGATTACAACTGATGAATATCCAGAATATCTGTGCAAAATTTCTACAGACTTTACTTTGCAAATGCTTTGACCTAGACATTTGAGACAGAGAAATTACCTGTATACTGGCTTTGGGGTCTTTGACCATCGTCAGTACAGGGTAGAATCTCACAGACGATGATAATCGTCTGTGTTCTACCAAAAATAATGATAAAAAAAATTCAACCAGTTAGAGAAAATGGGCACGCAATATGCGAAGCCCATTACACAGTGCCATCTCATAACCAGATGCACACTCATCAGTTGTATTTCAATAGCCGTCGGCGTATCAGCTCGGAATGTAGTTTTCTCTTGAATATTTGCTAATTTGCCATAATCATATTTTATTGTTCTTTCGGAATTTTTTCAGTTTATTTTGTGTTTTTAAGGCCCACAACCATTTATTTTTCATCAATATTTTTTTTTGTAACGCAATGCTAATTTTTCTTCTACGAATAACTCACTTTCTGTGAGTTCTCTTCTGACTTGAGACGCAGCTTTGTAAATGAAAATTGTCGACATCAATCAACATTAATGAGAGATGAATATTTTTAAATATTTTTAATTACCCCTAATTTCCAGATTCCCAATCCCCACCAAGACATCCGACGGTGCATTAGCAGCACCCGCTGCTATAAATACCACCCAACATCCCTCGATACCTCAGTTCGATCTAAGGAGTAGGCAGATTGAGACCTTAGAAAGAACTCGTGACGAGACCTGGGGAGTAGGCAGATTGAGGCCCCGGCGTCAAGTCACAAACCCTTGCCCCCTGTGTAAGATGCCTAGGAAACCCTGGTGTATCTACTTACTACTACTACTACTACTACTACTACTACTACTACTACTACTACTTATCTATACCTGAATAATTTTGGGATAAACTTGGCGAAAACTGATTGCTTGATTTCTGAGATCGCAAATGCTCCAGATCGCTATTGTAGATGGCGATCAGTCTTATACCATATGAAGCTTAATTTTCAGTAGAGAGGAATGTGCAACCGAATATTCTACCACTGTTTATTATTTGCCTACTGAGATTTTGACAGCCCTGACAGCCAATCAAATGCGTTTCAGAAAACGTGCATGTAACGTGGGAACCTACCGTTAACATCCTGTCAATACTGTCACTGTTACCTCTACAAGTTTTTAGTGTGTTTATATCAGTTTGTAAGACTAGACTTTGATTCCGAGAAAATCCACTCTGCCCATTCACCTGAGAATTTACGACAAAGTTCATGCTAGTGTATTGAAAGTGATACACTGTCTTGGAATTGGGGATACACACATCAGTTATGCAACGGTTCAAAATACGTATGACATCGATATTTCCTTTATTTAAACAAAACTTTATTTTCAATATCTCATTGATAAGAGCTACAGATGTTTCCTCCTCGATATAAGACTTTCGCTCAAGCTGAAACGAATAAAATTAGCTACAACGCTACATTCATGTTATTATTTTGGGGCGATTTGTTTTGTACTTACCTTAGGTGCTGAATAAAGAAGAATATTTGGATCCCCAGATTTTGACTGACCACACAAAATACGAAATCTTCTACACATCGTGAAAAAGTACTTGTAATAACTTCGAAACTTATTCTACTTATATAGACTTTCAAACACTGTTGAATGCGAAGAAATAATTTCAGAGTTTTCATTGACAACAATAGACCTCAGAGTTACGTCAATTTGTCAAAACCGACATTTGACAGATATTCGAAAATGATCATATAACGCCCCCTAGACAAAAATTAGAAAGCTTTTGTAATCGTCGATTGTTTTTCGTCAAGAAATTCTAAACAATATCGAATCACTAGATACACCAGGGTTTCCTAGGCATCTTACCCCTGTGACAACACCTGAGGAGTAGGCAGATTGAGACCTCAGCGTGAAGTCACATTTACTCTTGAAAATCGGAGCCGAAACGTCGAGAACAAAACTCTAGACGCGGTTCAACCCGAACTCAACAACTACATAGAACTGACCGCGGAAACCTATCCGAACACACACACATATATATATATATATATATATATATATATATATATATATATATATATATATATCAAACTCTCTGGTCTATCACAATTTGCACTCAATTCGAAATGCCCACCACAAGATAGCTAGCTATTTCTGGCTTTGGCCTTCATCAGCTGTGGGTTGGCATGGTCCTCGTATCGAAGACAAACTGTGATAGATATCCAGAGGATTTGAAATGAATCGTGCCTTTACGGCAAGCGACACATAAGTGGAACCACCTAGGGTGTAACACTATAAGGAAATGCTGTCATAGTTTTCCGTCAGTGGTGACAGTTCGCCACGTCAACTAACAACTGCGTTTGCAGAAATAATGACAAGCACTCTCAGAGTGTTATCGAAAATCGAATCCACAAAGGTATCTGAAATGATACAAAGAGAAGGTGTTATTTGCTATGAAGCAAGATGAATCAGGAAACTGATAAATAGATTATCAAATTCTCTGGTCTATCACAATTTGCATTCAATTCGAAATGCCCACCACAAGATAGCTAGCTATTTCTGGCTTTGGCCTTCATCAGCTGTGGGTTGGCATGGTCCTCGTATCGAAGACAAACTGTGATAGATATCCAGAGGATTTGAAGTGAATCGTGCCTTTATTTATATATATATATATATATATATATATATATATATATATATATAATATATATATATATATATAATATATATATATATATATATATATATAATATATATATATATATATATATATATATATATATATATATATATATATGCAGGATGAATTTTCTGGGTTTTTTATCCGTTAGGTATCTTCTGATTTGTTCGACGTTTCGAATTCCATTTTGAATTCATTCTCAAGAACTGTGAGACGAATATCTGTCCATACCGTCCTGGTCAATCACTCCCCTTACGAAGTAACCAAGCAGGAGTAAGCAAAGACTTCAATTGTCTGTTCTCCATGGAAACTGGTATTTATAATGATTCTCTCCAGTTATTATCCGACTAGGTCCGATATTATTGATGATTATATCGTCAGCCGCTCTCTAAGGTTGTATCCTGCCCATCCAGGTATTATGTTGCTTGCTTGGTTACTTTGTAAGGGGAGTGATTGACCAGGACGGTATGGACAGATATTCGTCTCACAGTTCTTGAGAATGAATTCAAAATGGAATTCGAAACGTCGAACAAATCAGAAGATACCTAACGGATAAAAACCCAGAAAATTCATCTTGCATATCGAAGATCCGTGAAAACATCAATTTCTACATAATACCTGGATGGGCAGGATACAACCTTAGAGAGCGGCTGACGATATAATCATCGATAATATCGGACCTAGTCGGATAATAACTGGAGAGAATCATTATAAATACCAGTTTCCATGGAGAACAGACAATTGAAGTCTTTGCTTACTCTTGCTTGGTTACTTCGTAAGGGGAGTGATTGACCAGGACGGTATGGACAGATATTCGTCTCACAGTTCTTGAGAATGAATTCAAAATGGAATTCGAAACGTCGAACAAATCAGAAGATAACTAACGGATAAAAACCCAGAAAATTCATCTTGCATATCGAAGATCCGTGAAAACATCAATTTCTACATATATATATATATATATATATAATATAATAATATAATAAAATAATATAATAAAATATTATAATATATATATATATATATATATATATATATATATATATATATATATATATATATATACATAGAGGTCCGATAATTTTATGATGATACCTAGCTCCCTTATTGAAGGTTTTTATTCTTAATACAAAGTGCTATAAAATTTTTGGTCTTTGTTTACTGTTTAGACTAGAAATTCCCAAAGTATTGTGCTGAGCAAGGCAAAATTCAAGAAGAAATATAAACTGACATTCAACGTCATACAACTTCAAATTGAATAGGGTGATCATAACAATAAAGTGCAACAAATTAGAACAGAGTGATTCACGAAATTGAACTACATGACCAGAAGAAGCAAATGCAAACGGCAAGAAGCGAATGCACAATCAATTGAAACTATACAATCTTCTGATGAAGAAAACGAGTATCTTCCACTGAAATACCCACAAGACAACAATTTTCACAAGAGAATTGAAAATTTCATGATAACGTCTCAAGATATTAGAGAAGCTGGACAATCTAAATCATCAAAAATTTCAGAAAAAGCCGAATACAAATGTGGCAAATGCCGTTTAGCAATTAAGGCCAACCAAACTACAATTCAATGCCGAAGTTGTGTAAAAAATGGTTCCATCTGAAATGTACCAAGTTGGAGAGTAACGATCTGGATTTTTTCATTAAAGAAATGAAAAAAACCAATGGAAAAAGATGGAGTTGTGAAAATTGTGATTTCAGCACAAATGAAGGTCTTCCAGAACATTCAGATTGGAAACAGTTAGTTGATGCTGTTTCTGAAATTAAACAATCGATGGAATTCATTTCCAATAAATATGAAGAGATAAGAACAAGAAACGATGAAATTCTGCAACAACTGAAAGATATGAGAAAAGAAAGAGCAGAGCTGAAAGCAGAAACTGAAGAACAGAAAAAGGAAATAGCAAATCTGAAGAAAGAAATAATTTCAATAAAAAAACATATCAACAATAATGAACAAGAAAAACTGAAGAATAATATAGAAATAAAAGGAGTGGAAATTCAAAAAGAAACCAAAGATGAAGATATTGTAAAACGAGTTTTACAAAAATTGGAAGTAAAAGTTGATGATCACGATATATGTCATATAAAAAGAACTCCAACTACCCATACCAATCCAGATAAGAGCCTAATAAAAATCACACTCAGAAATGAAGTAATCAAAAAAAGTATCATGGAGGCAGCAAAAAGAAAAAATCGAATAAACGAGAAATTAACAACAAAATCCATTGATTTACCAGGACCGTCTAGAATTATCTATATTAACGAAGATCTGACAAGTACAAATAAATATTTACTTGGGAAATCGAAAGAATTGAGAAGATATGGATTCAAATTTGTATGGTGGCAAAATCAAAAAGATTTGGTTCGAAAAAAAGATTCTGAAAAATCGATTGTCATTAGTGATGAATCAGATATCCAAAAGTTATATGTATAGACTATTTCACGAAACTTATATTCAAATTAATTTGTTTTTATGGATCCTTACATTGAAGATTCAGATACAGGTATAATTAGTACCCAGGTAGTTACTGATATGGATGAATATAGGTATGTATGTTTCAATGATCCAAATAAATTCACCATTTTGCACAATAATATAAGGAGTATTTCCAAAAATTTTGATGAATGTATGTTATTTGTTGATCAATTCAATGAATCTTTTGATTTGATAATTTTTTCAGAAACTTGGAAAATCCCCAATTTGAATCTCTTCAAAATTAAAGAATATGAAATAATTTATAATGAAGGAAATATCAATCAGAATGACGGTGTTGTTTTATATGTGAATAAAAAATTTAAGTTTTCTCACAACATTTTAAGTATTGGAGAACTGAAAGTTATACATCTAAAAATATTTATGACTATGTCCACAGTATTTAATATCATTGCATTATATAGATCTCCATCTACATGTCCCAAAATTTTCAATTCCAATCTTGAAGAGTTTCTCTCTACTTTCACAGAAAAAAATGTTATCATTATAGGCGATATAAATCTAAATATTCTCTCTAATGATTCACTAATTCATGAATATTGTAATAACATGAGTGAAAAAGGTTTCATATCGCTTATAAATAAACCAACCCGAATACTCAACAACCAGAAATCATGCTTGGATCATATTTTTTTAAGAAGCACAGAAAATAATGATAATTTCAAACCAATTATATTTGAATACAGAATCACAGATCATTTACCAATAATTTTAAATATTAACTTGAAGGAAAATAGAAAAAAAGGCAATGAAGTGAAACATAAAACATTTTTAGATCATAAAAAATTATTTAATAGTTTTTCACTTGAAAATTTTGATTATTTTTATAAAATCCAAGATTCTCAGAAAATGGCAGTTGACATAATAAACAAAATCAAATATAATGTTGAAAAAAGCTCGAATATTCTGAGAGTCAAGAGTTATGAACGCAAAAGAAAAGATTGGATAACACCTGGACTAATCATATCTGCAAAAAAGAAAAATGATCTTTACAAGAAAACAAAAAAAGAACCATACAATCTTGCTTTCCATGAAGAATATAAAAATTATAAAAACAAATTCACATCTATTATAAAGAAACAAAAAATTCACTTTTATAAATTACATATTGAAAAAATTGTGATACACCTCGAAATTTATGGAAATCAATAAAAAATATTTGTAATGAAGAACATCACAATAAATCCCCCAATTTCATCAAAATCAATCAAGTTGATGTTGATGATGGACATCAAATTGCAAACGCATTCAGTGATTACTACGCAAATGTAGGTGATAATTTAGCTAACAAAATTAAATCTCGATTGATGAATAAAACCCCGGAAATGAATAAAATTCCAAGTTACATCGATTCTTTTTTCATAAATGAAATTACTGAAACAGAAGTTATGAATATTATATCCAGTTTAAAAACTAATAAATCACCCGGTATTGATGGTATAACATCAGAGATATTGAAAACCATTAATATTTTAGTAGCAAAACCACTTATGCACTTATTCAATACAATTATAAATACTGGTCAATACCCCGATGCATTCAAAACAGGATTGATAAAACCATTGTACAAAGCAGGAGATATTAATGAATTACAAAATTATCGTCCAATATCATTGATTTCAACATTAGCGAAAGTTTTTGAAAAAATATTGAAAATCAGAATTGATGAATATCTTGAAAAAAATAATATTCTTTCTAAAAACCAGTTTGGATTTCGCAGCAACGTCTCAACTGAGCATGCATTATGCCATCTCACAACTCAAATTTATGAAGCCATGGAAGAAAAATCCCCAATTGTTTGTTTATTTCTAGATTTAGCTAAAGCTTTCGATTCGGTGAGTCATGAGTTATTACTACAAAAATTAGAAAAAATTGGATTTCGTGGATTAAGTTATAAATTGATGAAAAATTATCTGGAAAATCGAAAACTATGTGTCAAGATAGGTGACTATTTTAGTTCAGAAAAAAATTTGAATTATGGAGTTCCACAAGGAACAGTTCTAGGTCCTGTGTTATTCAACATATTCCTGAATGACATTTTTTATGTGAAAACAAGAGGTTCCATACACAGTTTTGCAGATGATACTGTTATAATCTATAAATCAAATACATGGCAATCTCTTAAAATACTCCTACAAAATGACTTTGAAAATATGAAAAATTGGTTCGACAATAACTTATTGACTCTCAATTTCGAGAAATCACATTATCTCCCCTTTACTTATAGAAATCATCTACCTTATCTTGGACCTATTAAAATAAATGTCTCATATATAAAAGAAGCCGACCATATCAAATATTTAGGCATCATGATAGACAGGCATTTGAAATGGAATTTCCAAATTGATTATCTAATAAAAAAATTACGCCCTCTATTGCCAAAAATCAAATTTCTTCATAATATTCTTAGTAAAAAACACATGGATATGATTTATTTTTCTTTATTTCAATCTCAAATAAATTATGGTATACTGTCATGGGGGGGAGTTAATCAGAATTATCTGAAAAATTTGGAAAATTTACAAAAATGGTTCTTAAAAATCATGTATGGTAAAAATATTCGATATTCCTCCAATAAATTATTTTGTGAAAGTGAAAAAATGGATATCAGACAATTATTTTGTCTCAATATAATAACTTACATATTTTCTCATAAAAACTGCCGTAAGTATAATAAACATTTATATAATACACGAAATAAAAACAAAATTACTGCTAAAAATAAAATTTCCAAAGCCAAATCACAAAAAAACTTTTTATATTTAGCATCCTTTATTTACGATAAATTACCAAATTCGATTAAAGTAACAAAGTCGAAATATTCTTATAAAAAACTGGTGAAAAAATGGATTCTTGAAACTCCCAGATTATTTTTCCAGAATCTTATAGAATTGAAATTTTCCATGTGACTGCCAGTGTGCTGAGTATACTGTTATTTTCATTTATTGTTCAAATGTTATTATGTTATTAAATCATTTATTTTTAATCCATAATAATTATTCAGAAAATATCTAATCCTTACAACAAGTTCAATAACTTCGTAAGGTTTAAATATTTATTCTCATATTATTTATTTTAAAATTGTAATATTGAGATTTATTGTGAATAAATTGTTATTATTATTATTATTATTTAAAGATGAAAGTTTTGAAAAATTTGCTCCCATGAATAGTTTAACTCTGCTTATCTCTATATGTCCAGCTTATTAGAATTTCAGATGGACTAGCAATATACCATAGTTTGAAATTTTTCAACAATCTGTATAATTTATAATCGAAGATTGAATTAAATGGGTTTTTTTGACAGTAGATATCGCATCATCCAGCTGAGAATTGACCGACTCGTAATATTATAAAAGGCGTTTGATTTGAATTCCTGGTATGATAAAATAATCAAAGACCTTGTCTATTTTTCTAGCTTTGTTTTTGAATTTGTACCACTTTCCCGATTATGAACAATAACTTATTAGCACTTCATCATATGTTACATTTTTCCAATATTTGTTCTGATACTTGGTATACCATCGTGTATATATTCAGAGATATTTGAATTTTTTCTCTGAGAAAAGAAAACGCTCGATTATTCTGTAGCATTTTATTAAAAGTTGTTGGCAAGTAAGTGAAAACACAAGTTTACAGTACAAGAGTATAAAGGTATAAGCTATATAGTATATAAATGTTTGCTCCATATCAAACACACAACGTTTTATTAAACTCGTAATTTATGCAAGCAGAGCTAAGCTCGTGAGTACTTCATCACTATGAGTATCCCTATTGAAGTTATTCGTGTGAACATCTAAGAATTAAATGCTAATTTTATATTGAATATATCTAACACTATAGAGTAGATCATGAAATGAGCAACTGTATTTTGTATGTTTGTGAACGTAGCTTTGCTTTCTATTTGTACAAGTTGTGTTTCGATGACTTGGACAGAAAGATATACCTCCAAGAGAGCTGTACCTTCCTGCATGCGAACTGAACTGGGCAAAAAGTTTTCCCAGCACTTTCTGTCCACCCCAGTTCCTGAATAAGCTACCAACATACAATCACAGCTTTTATTTGGTAGTATCACAAAATTTTCCCAGTATTTTTGTTACCACCAAACTTAATTTGTATAGAGATTAAGTAAAGCAGATAAATATCCATAGAATAGAGTTCTACATATGAACTTCGTGCTAGTAATTTTTCGAACTGTGCATCTCGAAAAACCGAAGTGTTCTAGAAGAATATTTGTACGATTGTTATTGTGAACTTTGATCAATCAAGAATGCGAACAAAATTTACAGACTTTTTTTACAAGATGTGATGGCTGGACAAAATCGTTACTGTATGGTCCCTATCATCACTTAACTACCGAGGTAAGTGGATTGTAGAATCAAATTTCCAGAGGAAAAGTGAATAAACTGCCTTCAAGCTGAGTTTAAGCTTTGGGCTCTTGAATTTCGACGGTTACGCTTCCCAACATTGGCGTCGCTGCAGAGTTGGCAGCTGCAGGGCTCTTGTTGGATCTAGTGGACGCTGCTGAAATGTTGCTGCTGCCTCTTGATCCTCTGCGAGAGCCTAGAAACAAACGCCCTGTGGTAGGGTTGTCGTAAAAGAGCGGTGCAGAAAATGAATTGTAACTAACTACGGGAAGGTTCAAGTTGTTACAGAGCAGATATTTTCATGTTTGTGATGCTAGAGTGTGTTGGTTGTGGTAGATTATTATAGAAGGATCACACAACAAACCTAGAAATGCAATATTTATAATCAGCAGCAGCTGAATCAAAAACTTCATCCAACAGTTAGAAAGATGGATGAGAATCTTATTTTTCTCAGAATATCACGCCCCAATATAATAATAATATATTACTACTCTGAATGGTGATGGTTTGGACTTCCATTGTCTATATTATTAACTCTATTGAAACCTATTGCTGAGAACGAAAGGATAAAAATATAAAATTCACATCAAATATGGTACTTAATCAAATCCAAACAAAGGTGTTTCGAATGGATTTTTGGTCGATATTAAATAAAAGTTTTGAATGATAAAAGAAAATAATGTTATGATCGTCTTCAGGTGATGACAGTCATCACCCAAATTTCATTCATTTCTTTATTCACATTTTTTGGTCAATATTTCATATTCGTTATCTCAATTTTTTTGACTAATATTTAATATTTGATGTCTTGATTTTCCTATCAGAACATTATTTTCTTTAATCAATAAAAACTTTTATTTAGTTCTGACCAACAATCCACTTAAAGCATTTGTTTGGATTTGATTACCTAATTTGATTTGTATTTTATGTTTTTATCCTTTCGATTTTAGTAACGTTTCAATAGAATTATTTTATAGACAATAATGGAAGTACGAACCATTACCATTACCAAGAAACATTGTCAACCACATTCGTATTACTACTCTGTCAAAAAAAAATATGAAACTTATCATTTTCATTTTCGTTGATGAAGAAGGAATCCTTCGATATTCAAAAATATAAAGTGACAATTCAAAAACACATTTCGACAAGGGTTAAAATGCCAAACTGCTTGAATCAAGAAAACACTTTCTTGTATCTACATGGTGTTTCTTGTGTTACTTATCATTAATTTCAGCTAGGTTGATTTCTTGTAATATTATTTCGGCAACAACTGAAAATGAAAAGTAGGGACTTTTTTTATAAAATTTTATTTCACATAACTGCTATTTTTTTGTATGGAGATAGATTTCAATAGCTAGGGATAAGGTATATTTATATAACAGACAGAGATATCTCATGATATGAAATGGAGTATCGGCATACATTTTTGTACTGGCATCACAATTATTTGAAACAGTATCTGGTTTTAGCAACAGGCGATACTATTCTCAAAAATGTTCACTTCAATGATCCTGAAGGGGGTGGTGTCTTTTAATGATGTCAAAGACAATACAAATAACAAAATGTTTAAGGCTTTCGCGGCCGAGGTTTTTAGTATTACTACTTTTCTTCGGGTTTGAAGGCCGTCGTTCTTTGGAATTTCTTCGTAACGTTTCGCTAGCGCGAGTGACTAGCTTCTTCAGAGGCTTACTCATCTCTCATCTACTACGTTTAACTACGTTTACGTTTAGTCATAGGAATAGCAGATGAGAGATGAGTAAGTCTCTGAAGAAGCTAGCTAGCGAAACGTTAGGAAGAAATTCCAAACAACGACGGCCTTCAAACCCGAAGAAAAGTAGTAATACAATACAAATACTCGCATACTTCACAAAAAATTGGGGATATATATGAATTAAAAACTTTTATTAAACTCAGCGATACTCACAGCTTTCGTATTTATTGAAAATGATATTGTGAAAAATTCTAATTTGGAAACAAAATTATGTGATAAAATGTGATGGAAAATATCTGCTCTATTAACGGTAATGCTTTGCTTTTCCAAAGTTCATCATATGAAACGTGAAATGAGCAGAGTATCCAGAATATTTTGGGAAAAGGAATAATTATTCATGTAAACTTCCACTCCCTGGAAATTTTACCATTTAATTTTCAGTAGAAAGATTTCACAGGTCAGTGGTTAATGAATTTCCAAATTAATTATGAATTTTGGTAAAAAACAATGAAAAAATAATAAATCAACGATAAATTTGAATTCTACGGAAGCGCAGAAGGGCCAAACCTTTTCCATTTTTATTTTTTTAAAAATTCCGACTTTTATCTCGAAATTTCGACTTTTATCTCGGATTTTCGACTTTTATCTCGAAATCTCGACTTTTATCTCGAAATTTCGACTTTTATCTCGAAATTTCGACTTTTATCTCGAAATCTCGACTTTTATCTCGAAATTTCGACTTTTATCTCAAAATTTCGACTTTTATCCCGAAGTTTCTACTTTTATCTCGGAATTTCGACTTGAATGGTAAAAAAAATGAAATGGAAAAGGGGGTCTTGTGATACATCATTTTGAAGCTCCTGACGAATACTTCACAACCCTAGAATATGAAGTCAAAATCTTCACCTACTACAAAATAGCGGAACATTTAATTATGGCCTGCACACATTGACGTTCGACTTCATAAGTTGAGGAAATAAGCTGAGCTCAGTTCAGAAGATGCTGCCTTTAACGTCTTGAGATAAGAACAGCCTATCCGATATTTCACGTCGAAAATTTTCTAACTCAGCAACGTCGGTGTTTTTACAAATATTTAATCATTTCCCGCCGTATACATTCAATATTGAAGCAGGTTCAGTTTCGTAAGCCCCATAAAAAGTCTAAAGGTGTCAAATCTGGGAAGCGGGCTGGCCATTCCATAGTTCATCAATGGCAAATACAACGACTATGGAAAGTGTTTCCCAAATAGTTTCTTACTTGTTATGTTATGTTATGTGGTATGTGTATCCATATCGAATTCATTAGGTTTCACTTCGATGATTTCGGTGATTAGGGGATCAACAGTAGTTGCCAGCACATTCAAATACAATTCGCCTGTTGAATATTGTTCAACTGACCATTTTGGAGATAGTTTACGTGGTATCTATCTACTTTTGAAATCGGAAACTGAATGAGAATATTTCAACTGAACAATATGATGTTCGTTTCACTGTCATTTTTGTCTTTTGTTATGAACAAAAAATAACCTATCACAACTTATCGGACTGTTGGGATTGCCATATGACAGAGAAAAACCAATATTTCTAGTAATATCGATATTAATGTGTTTCTTTTCAGGTAATTATTAAATGTTCCGCCATTTTGTAGTAGGTGAAGATATTGACTTCATATTCTAGGGTTGTGAAGTATTCGACAGGATCTTAGAAATGATATATCACAAGACCGCCCTTTCCATTTCATTTTTTTCACCATTTAAGTCGAAATTCCGAGATAAAAGTCGAAATTTCGACATTTAAGTCGAAATTCCGAGATAAAAGTCGAAATTTCGACATTTAAGTCGAAATTTCGAGATAAAAGTCGGAATTTGAAAAAAAAAATAAAAATGGAAAAGGTTTGGCCCTTCTGCGCTTTCGTAGAATTCGACCGGTGTTAAGATTTCTTACTATTCGTAAAGGTATTATGATCTCAAAAAAGTAGATTTTCTCCGTTTTCAATCAACATATTTTCTGGATACAAAACTTTTTGGTAGACCACTCAATATTATACTAATAAATCCGGATGAGTTATTGTTTAATACTTTTCGAAAATAGGTTACAAAAGCATTAACATTCACAGTGAATACAATGAAAGCTCAGCAAAGTTGCGATATTTACATATATAAAGACGAATTTTGGGCAGATTATTACAACAGGGTGTCTTCAAATTTTTTACCACAAAACAAGTAGGAAGTGAATAATTTCACGAAAAACTACTTGAATATTCTTATTACCTTTCTTACATAGTTTGTGGATGATATATTACAAAAAAAACTGTTCTTGAAAAAAAACTAGAACAAGTATGGTTTTATTGAACAGTCTCGAAAAAAAAATCGTATAGTTTATAAAGAACAGACTTATTCCTTTCCCATAGAAGAAACCCTGTGTGTAACAACAAGCTAGGAAGCAGTGGCTTTCGAATGTTTATGGTGCAGTATTTCAAACATCGATAGTAACCTTCTATGAATGCATCAGAGAGCAGAAAAATAACGTAAGACAATTAAAAAGGCCACAGGAATGACAAGTTTATTAGTTCCAAAGCATATTCAAGCCGTCCAATGTTTATTACAGATACGATGAGATGATGGCTATATGTATAGCTTTATACAATACACGGTGTTTTTTTAATAACGTTATAATGTCAAGGGTTCATCTCTGTCTTATTTCGAGAGAAAAAATATATGGACATATGTCCTGAAGGTCCTAACTTTCAGATTATAGCATGCTGAATATTCAAAATTTCTGTTCCTGATAACTTTGGTATGATCGTAAATATTTGCGTGAAATGCAACTTTCAGAATTATTCTATCAAATATATCATTCTTTAAAGATACATAATTGTTTTTCTCGTAAGTGGTCTAGCGAGATACGAATGAAATTATATTTTTTATTCGAAAACTGTGGGTCAATCGAAAATGAATTCAGGAAAGTAGTTCCACTCACTGGCCTGGTGATAATGAAATATTATGTTACAGAATATGTTGTCCAGCAGAAAATACCTTTTGCAGAAAACAAGATGCCTATAAGTCTTCACGGAACTATTATATATGTATATATATATATATATATAAAATCATCACGCACCAGAGTTTTCATGATATTTTCAGTTTTTTCTTCATACTTCATTACCTTGTAGTTGAGAGTTGAGATATTCGAAACAAATTTTCATATGCAGTTTTTTTCTCAAAATAGATTCGATACTAAGCTCCTTCGATATCAGCATGGTATTACGGATCACCTTGAATGGGGCAAATGAAAGTAATACATTCATTATTTAGTCTCTGTCGGAAAAATCCCTGGAAGCCCACAATTTTTAATTTCAGGTGCGCGTTCTTTCCAAACTCCTATTGAACCCAAAGGAACTGGACATACAATTGATATCCGAAACATAGGATAACAGTTGGACATATTCTAACGAACGATCGATATATCCTTGCTGAACGGTAATGGTTCGAACTTCTATCGTCTATATGTTGTTGTTTCTCTTCATTGTGTGTTTTTCTTGTGTTCGCCTATTCTCACTTCCAATGGCCGTTTATCCAAGGCATGGACCGACTTCGGCTCAATGAGGAAGAATCTCGCGCTAATACATCCATTTCCCGCTGAAAATCGATCAGCACACTTCTAGTAGTAGCACCCGCTCGCCTCCTCAGTACCTCCCCTTCCCCCACCATAGGAAAACCGGGGCTTCATAACCGACCACACCTCGAAATATTGTCAGTCATCACCCGAAGACCATTGCGGATACCAGCAATCGAAACGTAGTGAGTACACTCAAATTGAAACTTGGTTTCACAGTTCATATTCGATATCTCGATTTAACAACATTATTTTCTTTAATCAATAAATCCTTAATTTCATTATTGACCAAAAAAATCCATTTCCACCTTTTGTTTGGGATTTGATTTTTCCACTTGATTCATATTTTCATCCTTTCGTTCTAGCAACAGGTTTCAATAGAGTTAATAATATAGACAATGAAAGTCCGAACCATTACCATTCAGATGTATATATCCAGTGAATCTTTGAATATCCACAGGCAACTTATTTGGACGTATAATGTTACTTTTAGGGATTCATCAAGGAAACGAACTGGACATAAAATTGACTTCTATAGGAAGTTCTGGGTGTTGATTGGAGCTGCTCTTGCCATAAACTGAACTGAATTGGGCATGCTCTGAAGATAAACTATATATTAGAGAAAAATTCTAATTAGATGCAAGGATTGAACAACTTTCATATTGTGAGAGGAGCTTTCTAATAACCACTTCACGGAAAATCTTATTTTTCAGTGGTATATGCAAGACAAAAAGGAACGATGAGATACTCGGGCGTGAACCAAAACAATGAAAGATAAATATATGGTGGTAGGACAACCAGTTGATGTTGATTGTATAGTTGACGAGACGCTTAGGCATCAAAGATTATCAGCCGTTCCTTGTCCTCACAAGGCTCTGCCTTCTGGGCGCTCAAGGATAAATTAAAAAGGAGGCATTCGATGGTAGTCAAAAGATATACATAATTGAATTGGTCCATGCAATCAGTTTTCATGTTCATGGAAAGATATACCTAATGGTGTAAGTCCATTCCATGTCCATTTTTATACTGACGAATGAAGGACATTTTATGGATATTCATTAGATCTGCTGTTCTCACTTGAACCAGCTTTCGATCATATATACAATTATATCAGTTATAATTCATCCAGTATTTTTCACTTTTAACTTTTCTGTGAATGCCCCAAAGTGAATTTGGTTGAATTTTCACTTGAAAATAAGGTTCTTATGAAAATGGCTTCTCTCTCATCTAAACTATTTGACTTATCAAAATTGGGTTGTAATAATAGTAGAATAATTTTTTTCGAGTAAAGAAAAACTTTGGGAAAATAATTGATGAAGTCATCACGCTAAAACAAATAAGGAATAATATAGAAATGACCTAACACGCATTTGGAATCTAAAATTGACGGTTTTCAGGACTTTCACCTCAGTCATTTATGAATGTTTTACCAAACTGTATAATCAGTAAATTATCACGCAGGATGGTTTGCATTTTTTCAGCTCTTCTACAGGAATATATTTCTCTCAACAGTTAGAAAGAAGACACAGTATGGTATGGTTTTTGAACAAAGGCAGTAAATATTGAAATGATATAGAGACTAATAATATCTGATGGGGCTGTATATTTCCGACTTCATTAATGAGTTGGAATTATAAATATTTAGGGCTGGTTTTGACAGAGGGAGCTTGTGGGTGAAAACCCGGATTTTCGACTTTCTATTCCATTCGCCGTAACTTGTTAGGGATCCGATTGAATTGAATACAATGATTTTTTCCACAACGTTTGGTATTCCTTCCCGAATATGAATTTCTTTTTCCCGAGATGAATTCATGATAGGAGCCATTGTCGAAGCAATTAAACTGATTTGGGATAACTGTTTCCATCCTTGCTCTTGCGTCATATGAAAGTTCGAAAAATGTGTGGGAATCGGAACTACATTAGTGGCACACCTATATGAGTGCAAAAAAATTACTCTTGTTTTTACTTCCGTAACAGAATATTCTTCAAACATAACCCATACTCCCAGAAAGAACACGAAGTCTATGTAATTGATTTCATCAGAATATACACAGTGGCTTTCTATACATGTAGCTGTTTGAGATGATTTTCAAATCAATTTTTTATACGTTCATGCAGAAAATGAAACTTTTTTGAATTATATTCAGTGGATGAAGTGGTTTTTCATTGCACTAGTGCAATGAAACATTGAGGAAGATTCACGAAAAATGTTTAATGTGAATTATTCACTGGTTATCGAAACAAATCATATGAGAAAAATTCGTTCAGGCCCGATCTCTTGTTACCTACACAGTAGGGTGATTGACTGACACCCTTCAGGAAACGACTACTTTCCTGGCTAATACCAAGAAGGGTACTGAATTATATCCGACTGGCGGAACGAACTAATCTTAGATGGTTGAATTTATTGCTTTCTTTGTGTACCAAAAAAGCCAAGTTAAGAATACAGCGCTATTGTCTGTTTTGTTTGAAAATTGTCAGCAATTATTTGGCAAGATCAGTTTTCCTAGAAAAATATGAATCATTTTGGATTTTCATCAAGTAATATATATATAAACTGAAAGTTTATATTTATATATTCGCTATTTAATGAAGTTTTGGCTTTCACATGAATGAATGAAAAAAAATTGTATGCAACTCGTGCGGAAAGTGTTCATTGCATTCGAGATGTTGTCAAACGCGGCCTAACGGTCTAACTTGTACTGGAGCATAAAACGTCAAAGCTATAATGATTATTCCAACCATTACTCTAATTCGGGAGTTATACGAGCTGGTGAACATTCTCTGAAAACGATCTGTCAGCTGTTTCGTGAGTCCTTTTGATGATCTGTTTCTATATTTCATGCTAACGTATATTGCTTTCCCTCAATACGAATAACCGATGAAAAAGTTGTTGAAGGCTAGACTGCTTTTACGGAGTTTTACAGCGATTAATTTCACTACACCTGTTGAACCGATTAAACTGATCAAAATACCTCTAACTTTCCAGGTTCCTGTGATTTTGAAGTTTTATGAGTTTACATTTTGTCTGGACATTATCACAACATATATTCCCCTACACTGAGCTCAATCGACAGAATGGTGTACAATTCCATAATTTTCTATATATTGCTTTCAAGCAAACGTTTTCTTGTATAATATAACTTGATATAAAATTCCTCAACCTGTAGTCCCAGGATATCATCAAATTATTTTACATTCAAGACATTTTCAATCGATTAAACTCAGGATATAACCCCCCAATATATCTCAAATCGTCGGTCCCGTGCCAAAACCGCGAATGTGATAATTTGAAGGTTTCCGCTTTTCTGTTGGAAAATTATAAATTATTATCAGAGAACCCAATGCCAAAACAGCGAATATGATATGTATTATGTGTTGCCTGCTATAAAGGATTGTGATATCGCGTATGTGAAAATTCATTTATTTTTCAAATGCCAAAACTATGAATGTGGCACATTCGCTGTTTTGGCTTTGGAACAATTTGAGTGTGATATATTCGCGTTCAGAACAGACACAAAAACATTGTGCTTATAAACGTGTGACTGCTTGTTTGTTTAATTATAATTTCGCGGTGTTTCACCAAAATGAACCGAACACAAAGGATAATGCAACTTTGTTCTAATATTACGGAAAATGGTAAGTATGCTAATATTTTTGTCTGAACTTTAAATATTCCTAACCTAACTTTTTTCCTAGATAATGTTGTTATCGAGAAAAGGAATACCTGTGGTGATGCTCAACCTCAACCTGGTAAGTTAATGGAACATAATGCAACTCGTACCCGTATCTGAATTTAGTTAATAATTTTTATCTCTCAATTGAATAAAAAAAACTCCAACAAGTGTGGTATAAAAATTAGTATTATTTTTCTTCTTGTAGGCGGTAGAAATCCAGCTCCGTACAAGGTCCATACAATGACTTTTGACGATTTCTATGATTACAAAACATTGTCCGAGAACATAATTGCAAAGAACAAACTTCCCATACAAACTATTTGTTGGTTGCACTATGACAAAAAAATATCCTGACAAGATTTTTTACAAAACTAGGTTTGATCAAGAGGAGTTTACAGAAGTTGCAGTAAAGAAAACAAGGGGTCGCCCCAAATCTCTAACTCTTTTGAAAGCTTACAAAGCAACTCTTCCAATTTCAGTACCAAAATTTGCAGATCTGCAAACGATGTGCAAGGACAACACCATAACAAAAGGATATCATAAATTTTACAATTTTCTAAAGACAAACAAGGATGTCCGTGATGCGCTGGCGGAACCAGATTTTGAGGAACCAGATGAGGAACCAGATGAGGAACCAGAATGAATCTGTTATTGTTTTTGTCTTGCGTTCTTAATGTCAAAATAAATTAAAAAATTAATTACAACGTATATTTTTATTAATAGCCTTACCACACGAATAAAGAAAAATTAAAATTTTTCCAAATCTAAAACAACGAATGTGCATTTTTTTGAAAAATTCTTTGAGAAAAAAAAATTAGGCAAGGTACGAAAATAAGATATATTTGAGATATTTTTACCAGAAAACATTCGTAAAAAATAGAATTAACTGTGATTTTTAGTGAAGAATTAAACTTCATTTTCCTTCTCCTGAAAAACTAGAAAAAAGCACTTTCGCGGTTTTGGCACGGGACCGACGAAATTGTTCCTTTCCTTAGTTTAAAGCTCGAATATAAATTATGATTGCGATTTTAAAGGACCCTTGAAATTACTACCTTTTCGATGTTCAAGCTATTCATTGCAATTTGCGTTATATATTCAAAACGTTAATGCCATTATTCAGTTTTGAATAAATAAATAAATTTTAGTTTTCCCCATTCAAATTTGAGAAGAATAGTAATTTGTATGACAAGGGAGGAAAATACTACTTTTCTTCCAGAGGATGAAGTTTACTGCCTGACGCGTAGCAGAGGGCAGTAATCATTCAAGGAAGGAAAAGGTACTTTAACCTCATGTTATACCCAAGGTTTTTTCCGCCTACTTCAAATAACAATAATTAAATTATATTCAGGAACTGAAACTAAAAAGTAGGCACAGTATATATAGCATGCTGCTAAAATTCTGATGAGGAGAACCTACACAAAAGAGGATAAATTGAAGAAAATCGCTATCACCCCAGATTCGAACTAACACAGGGTATTGCTGTAGCTCTTTTATAATAATTGACGTTTAACTTTGATTTTCTTAATATATTTACTTTTTGAAAAAATCTTACCTTCTTTACTTTACTATAACGTCACTTTTACTTGTCCTCCCTAGGGAGGAAAAATACGACTTTGATTCCTACAACAGCGCCAGGAAATTTATACTTTGGGTAGGCGGAAAAATGTTTTATTAAAATAAGCAATTTTCCGGGAAAAGCTACAGGTCTGGCCATCCTCACGTCCAGACATTTCAACATTGATTCTTTATTGAATGATATTGCAGTAGCTTATGAAAACAAAGACTGGAATATCATAATTTAGTTATCCTTGTATTTTAAGGAATCAAAATGAGGGCGAATGCCATTGTGAAGTATCACAGAAGCTCATTTCGAGAATAGAGGTGCAACTTGTAAAAAGCTGAATCGTTGGAAAATATGGACGACGGCATTGATTGTGAGAGCGTTTTCAATAAAAACCTGCCAGATGATACACAATTTTTTACATTTTTATTTTTCCTTATAACAGAGAGATCAGACTGCATATCTTTTGGATTCACTTGTTTTTCAGGTTCTCAAGTGTTGGATGACCAAATGAAATCAGATATTTTCAATCTACAAGGAGTTTCGGGGCGATCTGTACAGTTTTTATTACTATTTCATGTTGTTGCATGTTCGTCACCTCAATATAAGATTTTTATCTCTGTACGGGTCTATCTGTTTTTCAACTAGGTCGAATGCAGTTCGATTACTAAGTTGATGTAGGCGATAGTACATCAAGGTTTGTTGTATATACAGGATGAGCCAACATGTTGGCCTGACTCTATTCAACTCTGATGCATCTAACTTATACCTTGTGAATTCGGAGACTGTGCCCTGAGAGACACCATGCTTGGTTGCCTGCTGGGTCCACGACTTGTCCTGGAGCCTCTTCGGTCGGGGTGTTTGTTTTCCTTCAACAGAGATGCGTTCATCAACCTTGGATTTGGTGTGTTGAATATCGTTCTGTTTTCTCTCCATCTGGCCCTAGAAAAGATGTGATGGATGAAGAGCGATTTGAAACCATTATTTTGAGGTATACGAAGAAGATCTTAACAAAGAAAAATTAGGGAGAGTAGAACTTCAATATTAACGGCTTGGTTAGTCATTTCGATATGAAAAAGCCAATATATGCTTCCAGGAATACAAAAAATATAGATACAATAGTTATTTGTTTCACTAGGCAGCAAATTAGTAGTTCGACTGCAGCGGCTGATAGTTCATAGCCGAGTGTAGCGAAGCTAGGAATTTAGCTTAGGCAGTCAATCTACTTTGCTGCCGAGTTGAACATATAATTTTTTCTCCGATTGTTTATAATGATATATGTAGAATATTGTATTTGTAAATTATAACAAATCTCACAATCTTTTTATTTTCTCGTAGTGAAAAATTGAAACAAATTTCCAACACTTCCAAATCGCAAGTGTTGGAATGGTTGCTTGTTATGGAAATGTATATGTACCTAGTAATTATAGTTTGAGAACAATACGGACAGTGATTGTCACTTAGAAGTACTTACTCTTCTAGGCACACATCAATCAGCAAAGTATTACTTTTACTTCCTGGTCAGAAAAATTAAGACTTTTCTGATTGATATGTGTTTTCAAAATTAATTTTTTGCCGTCAATCGTATAAAAAAAATTATGGCATCAGTTCCTAAGGAAACACACAAACAAATTTGGCAATCATACAATAAAACACAACTTTCCTCAAGAATATAATCATTGTACGGGATAAGGGGTACTAAATATTGAGTAATCATTAGAATGCCAATTATGTGGTAAACACATCATTGCAATAAGAGTGTTTTAAAAAAAACGAAGTGTCTCCAGTTTTATTTTCCCTTTAAGACAAAATGTTTCCAATTGAACGTCAGTAATTATAGTTGTCTCAAAGTAATAATGTGGTAATTGACAAAAATCAATTTTGTATACGTGTATGTGTATGTGGTGTAAGGGGGAAGATCAATAAAAACATAGGTGAACTTCGAATATTAAATGACATACGATACGATGAGTTAGTACTGGTTACTGGATGAAGGGGTGATCGATTCGATTGTGCAATTCTTCTCTAGGAATGGATGCAATGTAATTTTTTCAGTTAATGTTTGAACAATAGGCACGGCCCAGCTCTTCAGGTTGACTGACAGTAATTCGACATCTGAAGCTGAGCAGCGCTGAGCGCGGTTAGTACTTGGATGGGTGACCATATGCACGAAAAGACCGCGTCGAAATCCCATATATAAATGAGCACAAGATGACGATCTCCCCGAAGGGGAGGTAAAGTCAGCGGTTCCAAGTCCATGGATGTTGGGCTCCTAAAAGCCAACGTTAAATGAAGAACTAAAAAAGAAAAAATGCTTGAACAATGAGTTACTTATGATTTGTGTTGGATCTTTTGAAAGAAGGCTGTATGATTTTGGCCCGAGAAACTTGAAATGATTTTGTCCGATAGGTACGTTTAAATGTTTGGGGGTAGGTACGTGTTATATTTTTTTTGAGTTATAATAATTTTCATTTATTTCCAGATTATTTGAACACTTATGCTGTTTGTTATTTGAGAAAAACAATTGTCGAGTTTTCGTGAGACTTAGTTCCTGTAATAAAAAGTTGTAAGAGTATTTTTTAGGTGTAATGAATATTAGTTCGGTTAATTTTTTGTACTACAATCAAGTTAAATGAAAACAGTTTTTCCAACTGTGTCCCATGCTACGATACCATAGGTAAGGTGGGGTTGAACAAGTGTATGATAGATATTTTTAAGGCATTGCCCATTCAAGATGGATTTCAGATTTTTCAATTCATAAGTGGAGTAATGAATTTCTTTGATTATATTATTAAGCTACAAGTTCATTTCGTTTCGTTTTATGACCCCGAGGTATTAAAAGTTGTACACAGTCGATTGAAAATTCATCTTAGAGGATGGAATTAAGTTTTGCAAATGGTCCAATTTTCAGTTGAATCTGCATATGTGATTATATATTACCAATAGTGTTGACAGAAAACATATCTTCTGGAACACCACTTCTCGAGTTTCACTACAGAAGAAATGAATAACCTCAGGTCACTTCGAGATCTTTGAACTGGATACTGGAATATTATTTACAGGTGTACCATGCAACAAACTTGAAAAGCAATATAATTAGGCATATTTTATTCGGATACCCACACAGCACATGTACATCCTATGATATTCAAAACATCCATTGGACGTCCCTTACTGTACGTTAAACTTCCAATGGACGTCCAGTGGAGGCCCATACGGCACCACTTTGAACATACAGAGGACGTCCTTTGAGAACGTCCATTGGACGTACTTATACATCCGTTGGGATTACTTTGGACAACCAATGAACGTACATGTTGTCTCCAAAAGAGGAACAGTGGACGTTCATTGGACGTCACTAACTGGTTCAAAAAGCGCCCATTGAACATCCAATGGCCGTTCATTGGACGTCCCAAACTGTTCAAAAAACGTCCATTGAACATCCAATGGCCGTTCCACTTTGGGAACAAAATGGACCTCCCTTGAATATAAAGTGCGCGGCTGAATTATAAAACAAATTCAACATTTTGCATATTTCCATATATGAATAGCAACAAATTCAGTACAGAATCATAAAAAAAATATACGAATTTTCATCAAGTATCGGCCAGTTCAATTCAATATATCAGAATACTCAAACATATTAAATAATCATAAAATATCCTTATAAATGAGAATAATAGCAAAATGACATGTATTTTACCATGTCCAAGATCCTCAAATGGTATTTTGCCCACAGAAAAAAATTGTATGTGCCATCGATAATTTTATTACTAATTATAGTAATTTACTATAAATGAATTAATATATGATTATATATATTCAATATCATTAAATAAATACATGACCATGAATTGGACGTCCATTGGATGTTTACGATTGGACGTACAGCTAAGGTCGATTTATGGACATCAATTGGCTGAGGCTGAACATATTGCACAAACATCGATTGAACAGCTTATTTAGTATTTTTCACTTATAAAATAAATTTCTATTTGGGATCAAAACGAATCAGTACGATGAAGATATTTCGTCATGAAATTAATATACCGAAGCATTTTTTTGTACATTGCATGTACGTACAATGGATGTACAGAACTGGAATATCCATTATACGTCCATATCCCATACGTACAGTGGATGTACATTCAACATCCATGGACGTTTGGACTTGAGCTGGACGTAAAACGGACATCCATTGGATGTTATGTGCTGTGTGGGTATATGATTTCCTATTTGCAATTTATTCTCTATATGTGTATGTATACATATATGTATACATACAAAAGTTTCAATATCTGATTTTCATATATATCTACAGGGAATAGTCTATCACCGTACTGAGAATTGTTCCAGAAAAGCCATTGATAAATCGAATGGTTTCCAAAAGAACATTTCAACAGATCTTTGTTTGGTGTAAGAATCCTGAAAGGATGATATTGTACCCAGTCTAACGAAAGATCACTCACTCTGCCCTTTGATGAAGGCATCAATTGATCCTTGTCAACAAGGCCTCTTCGTGGACTATCGAAATTGGCGCCTGCTTATCCTGCGTTCTGCATGCGGATTCGATCGCAGGTCAGAATTTTTTTTTACGATGGCTAGTTGCTGGTTTCCTAGATATTATACCAGGAAGATGAGGTTGGAATGGCAAGTATGCTGCTGAAGAAATCAGCAAGACACCCCAAAGCGTTACAGCATTCAATACCAATCGCTGTTCCTTGTTCGCACAAGGCTCGGCCTTCTGAGCGCACTCATCACAGCATTTGATAAGAAGAATTATATAAAAGAGCATTTCATATCCAGCATCACATTCTTGAGAGAAATATTCGGGAGTAATTGCAGAAGTGCTTCAAGATGACCGATAATTTTCCATGAAAGCATGTTGCCTAAAAACTGCACGAGTTTATTTTCATATTTTGTCGAAAGAGCCCGGCTCCGAGGGAGGAGGGCTCTTTCAGCAAAATATGAAAATAACCGAATGCAGTTTTTTTACTGACAACATGCTTGAATGGAAAATTATCAGGTTTATTTTGATGCACGAGTGTAATTCGGTAGAATATTTCCGGAGTTGAAACAACGACGTTTAAAATTCAGTATTTATGCCTGTCAAGATGACAAATGTACATTTTAACAATCGTTACTATAGATACACGGACCGAGCGGGTAATTTTCGATACCTACCGGGTATTTACCAGCCCGAAAATGTCCCGCCGGAAATTTATCGCTGTAATTGATCGAAAATGTCCCGCTTCATATGGGATTTTTACCATACGATGGAAATATTCAGTGATATTTATCAAATCAAATTGATTTCCTTGGGAACTTGTTGAAATCAAACCTACGCTTCTGCCACTGAAATGAAAATATTGACTTGCGCTTGACTTGCGCCACCACAATGAACAATCCCCTATTGAATTATTCATTACTGTGATATCATATCTCATATCCACATGTGTACTTGCAGTTGTGCAAACAAGTATGTAATTTCCTTCTTATTCCTCTCTTTAAATGTCGCTTTTCCGCTGAAAAATTCAGTGACATCTCTAGTATTACATTGGATTATTTGCTTGATAGGAAACCCAAAGAAAAATGTGCCATCACAATATTATTGTTTGAAAAACGGAAAATATTTTATATTAACTTCAATCGGAAGTATAATATTTGTTGAGGCCAATCAGCGTATTTGAATTCTATAATGGGAGAGTATTTTGTTTTCTTGCGACAACTTATGAGTATTAGATTATTCGTGATCATGCTCAAACGATATTGAATTTCTTGAATATCATTTCCTCAAAAATTCATGAAATATTTTGAGTCTTCTTTTAAAATCTAAAGAAGTGGATTTGATCAGTGCAGTTATAGAGCACCTAAAATGACTAGCCTCGAATTTTTACATCGTCCAATCTATTTAGTTTCATTGAAATTCCTACTATTCTGATTGATGTTTCTATATGTCCTACTATTCTCCGAATAAGTCTCGATTATGATTTTGACATTTCTGAATATCATATATGAAACGTGGTGGATCAATATTGGTTCCGTAGTTTTCTTTCTGGGTTTGTAATATATATATATATATATATATATATATATATATATATATATATATATATATATATATATATATATATATATATATATATATATATACAGTGTCAACGATAAAGTCCGCATCAAATGGGAAACTTTTTTATTTATCGTTTTATGTGAAATTTGATTTTGGCAGTAGATTTTGCTTAAGAAATGATGTCAAATGGCGTCTACAAAATAGGTCACGTGATTTCCTTAACCTGTCAAAATTGACATTTAAAAAAAGAAACATCGAAAAATGACATTATTCTTCAAAATATCCAAAAATATCAAAGGATAAAAACATTTTCTTTTGTAATTTTATACCCACACACCATGTTTCAAACCCATAATAAGTATTTTATATTTTCACTATTTTTCCGCACTCCTGCTTTTTCTACTAATCAAAATTTAAGCACACCTGTACTAAATCATTTATTTTAACTAAACTCGTCACCGAATTTTTTTTTTGTAATATAATAATATTTTAAGAGCCTCTTTGATGTTAAAAACAAATTTTGAAAATAAAAGTTGTCAAACTTGATGCAAAGTTCATCTAGTTTCAACGGGGCTTTCAAAACTATACAGTACTTGAGTTTTTTAATGAGCAAATGGCCTCACAATATGAATTAGAACAAAACGGAACATTAGGAAACATAATTTCGTGATTCTTGAAGCCCATTCAATAAAAGAAAAAAACTCATAGTATTTACATTTACCTACTCCGCTAACAACACTAATTTAAAAAAACTGGGTAGGCTGTGAAAAAATATGAAACTACTTAATGTGTTTTAGAAAACGTCACTGTCACTGAATAAATCAATGCCCGTTAGTTCAATGTAATGTATGAACATCAAAATAATATGTTATCTTTACAAGAAAAAATAGAAATTGTGCTAATTTGTGGTGAAAACACAGTGCATCGACAAGTGGCTGATATTTTTAACGCAAGAAATCCTGGTAGACATGTACAGCAATCCACTGTAAGTAGGATTTTAAAAAAATTTAAACTGACTGGTTCAGTTGAAAATACTTTTAAAACACGTCATAATCCATCACGCAATAATGATGAGGTTCAGTTGGCTGTCTGCCTGGATGTTATCGAACATGGAAAATCAAGTATTACCAATATTGTAGATAGAACTGGCGTTAAAAGAGAAAGCGTAAGACCAATTTTACTTAAAAATTAATTCAAACACTACAAACCCAAATTTATAAATACCTTAAAGGAAAGAGATTTCGATGCTCGACTAGATTTCTCTTTCTGGTACCAAGGAGAAGTAGAATCAAACAGAAAACTTCCTTACGACATCCTATGGACCGACGAAGCTACCTTCACATCGAACGGCGTAGTCAGTTCCCAGAATTGTAGGTGGTGGGCTCAGGAAAATCCTCATTTTGTGATAGAATGTCGGGACCAATATTCATTTAAAACAAATGTGTGGTGCGGTGTTTTAAATAATCAGGTAATGGGACCATTCTTTTTTAGACACAATTTAACTTCTCAGGATTATTTGCAATTTCTAAATACTGAGATCAGTGATATAGTGGACAATATGCCGGTTGAAATAAGACATAGTCTGTGGTATCAATGTGACGGGGCTCCTATTCATAGTTCAAGACGAGTCAAAGAGAAACTATTAGAAATGTTTAGGGGCAAAGTTATTGGGCGAAATATGGAGGAAATATGGCAGCCTAGGTCGCCAGATTTAACCCCACTAGATTTTTTCATGTGGGGTTACTTAAAACAAATCGTTTATAAACAAAGACCTTTTCGTGACGTGAATCACCTAGAAACTGTTATTAGAAACTCTATTTTAAACATAAACCCTGTGAGTATCAGCAACTCAATAAAAGATGTATCAAGAAGGACAATTATCTGCATAGAACGCGATGGAAGACATACAGAAATGTAGTGTATTTAATGTCGTGAGTCTTTTTTTCGTGTTTTTTTGCTATTAGGTATAGGTACATGTTTATTTTCAGTTCCTTTTAATTAAGATCAAATTCCACTGTATTTTTTGTTAAAAAAACAATAAACACTCTAAGATATTGTTTCCTAATGTTCCGTTTTGTTCTAATTCATATTGTGAGGCCATTTGCTCATTAAAAAACTCAAGTACTGTATAGTTTTGAAAGCCCCGTTGAAACTAGATGAACTTTGCATCAAGTTTGACAACTTTTATTTTTCAAAATTTGTTTTTAACATCAAAGAGGCTCTTCAAATATTATTATATTACAAAAAAAGAAATTCGGTGACGAGTTTAGTTAAAATAAATGATTTAGTACAGGTGTGCTTAAATTTTGATAAGTAGAAAAAGCAGGAGTGCGGAAAAAATAGTGAAAATATAAAATACTTATTATTGGTTTGAAACTTGGTGTGTGGGTATAAAATTACAAAAGAAAATGTTTTTATCCTTTGATATTTTTGGATATTTTGAAGAATAATGTCATTTTTCGATGTTTCTTTTTTTAAATGTCAATTTTGACAGGTTAAGGAAATCACGTGACCTATTTTGTAGATGTAGACGCCATTTGACATCATTTCTTGAGCAAAATCTACTGCCAAAATCAAATTTCACATAAAACGATAAATAAAAAAGTTTCCCATTTGAGCGGACTTTATCGGTGACACTGTATATATATATATGTGTATATATATATATATATGTGTATATATATATATATATATGTATATATATATATATATATATATATATATATATATATATATATATATATATATATATATATATATATATATATATATATATATATATATATCGCGGTTGGCTGCCCCTCCTGAAAGACAAAATGTTATGTCAGATTTGAAATATTCGACAAATGTCAATTACGAAGATTGCCAACTAGAGATATTTGCATTTGAACAGGAATTTGCATATAACTTTTGAGAACGGAAACGGATTTAGTTTCCGAAACGTTAACGATGACTATTTTTATAAATAATAAATCCTGTATTTCTTTTTGATACGAAAATCTGAGTCATTCGAAAAGTTGCTGACTGATTGGACTTGTTCTATCCAGAAAGAACTGTTCTTCAATAGACCCAGCTACTTGTATAGATTCAAATATTAATTCTTATTTTTTCGGATTGTGGTAGGTTACAAACCCAGAAAACTACGGAACACGATTGATGTCTTATTTTTGTGATGTAACGGGAATCAGTGAAGTTAGGCAATCCGTTTCTGATTTCGGTCTTGGTGAATTTTTTTTGATTCGCTTAGTCATTTGAGTGGTTGGTCTCTGATGCATTTGTCAAGTATGATTCATGAATAATGACACCTAGTTGTGAATGTCTTGGCTGTCATTTGTTAGAATTATCACTGTTGGGAGAAAGAGAATTATCGTTGTAATACTTACTGTGTTTTGGTTGCCTAGCCTTCAACTCTTTCATCAATTTTTCGCATTGGAGGGAATGATCAAGATAGTTCATAGATGATTCAACTGTTTTCGAATAAAACATTTCATAAGTATCTCACTTTGGGATTTATGACGATTTGACATTCTCCACGTTTTATGGTGATACATCGACTACATTTACAAAGCTAAGCGAACCGACAAGATTGGATGAATATGATTTCACTCGATACCGACTGATGGCCACTACATTAAGGACTGTGTACACACAACCCCCTATAACGATTGCTTTTCTCGATAAAGGTAGGTAGCAGTGAATGATCATGTCACACCTGAACCAATATAAGTTCCTGATATCCTTTACTGTGCTTATTTGAATTTCCCTTCAGAATCGCTGACCTCGAAGTGACCGGATAACGATATATCATACTGATCTGGATATTATGGAATCCTTCGAAATAGCAGTTTATCAAAGAAGGGTGAGAAAATTCAATTACCCACTACTGATTGCCGATAGATGGTTTGAAATAGGTTGTTGATTGAACATTCAATCTAGAGCAGTGGAATTAACGTTTCGATAGATCAGGCACTTCAGAATGTAACAGATTACTTATTGTGAGTAATAGAAGGTTTATGCAACATTTTCCAATATCTAACACTAATATCTAGTTACTAAGCACTATAGCTAAGAAAGCTGTGATTTTTACTCATCTCCTGTTGGTTCTTGGGAAATAAATTTGCGCATGTTCAATTGCCCAAAATGAATTTTAAATTGGATTTTTTTATGTTGCTATTATTATTAATACTATAACATAATAATATTTATCTTCACCCGTACTCTAATAATACACTTATATGCCGTTTTATAATGAAATCCATTACAATACAGATTTTTCATTACGATACAGATTTTCAACCAATAGAAACCCATTATTTTTCAATCAAGCATGATGGACATGCTCTGCATTTGACGTTTGTCAAGTAAAAATCGGTATAGGTATTGAATTTTTGAAGAATATAGCCAAACTTCAATAATCATAACAAAATGTCTGATACCAGCTATATGGGAGAATCACCTTCGATACCTTCACCGGCAGAAATACAGTTAGAATGATTGAATGTTTCATTTGACAAATGCATGATTTATATCTTTATTTTTTTATTCAAATTTTGTGATCTCTTCGTAGGCGAGTGGTCTAAGGCGCTGGCAATTTATTAGCTAGATGGACGAGCCATGGGTTCAATTTCGGCCTCGAGTTATCTTTTTTTTTAATTTTTGATCTTCTCTTCATTTCTCATCGTTTTATTTCTCAAAGTAATACCATTAATTAAAATTTTGTAGAATTTTTCGAAGAAATACGTTTAATTAGTATTATTGGGTGCAATACAAATATAAATATAATATTTGTAGTTCTTCACTATTTATCGGGTGTAGATAAAATAGCGTATGTAACTCTCATGAAATGGTGATTAATACTCGCATCAACCATGCGAAACCCACCTTCGGCTCGTTTCGTATCCCGGTTGATGCTCGTGTATTAATAACCATCATTACATGATCGTTGCATAATATACTATTATCTACACCCGTACTCTAATAATACACTTATATGCCCACAACCCGTTTTATAATGAAATCCATTACGATACAGATTTTTAACCAATAGAAACCCATTATTTTTCAATCAAGCATGATGTGCATGCTCTGCATTTGACGTTTGTCAAGTCAAAATAGGTATAGGTATTGAATTTTTGAAGGATATAGCCAAACTTCAATAATCATAACAAAATGTCTGATACCAGCGATATGGGAGAATCACCTTCGATACCTTCACCGGCAGAAATACAGTTAGAATGATTGAATGTTTCATTTGACAAATGCATGATTTATATCTTTATTTTTTTATTCAAATTTTGTGATCTCTTCGTAGGCGAGTGGTCTAAGGCGCTGGCATTATATTAGCTAGATGGACGAGCCATGGGTTCAATTTCGGCCTCGAGTTATCTTTTTTTTTTTAATTTTTGATCTTCTCTTAATTTCTCATCGTTTTATTTCTCAAAGTAATACCATTAATTAAAATTTTGTGAAATTTTTCGAAGAAATACGTTTAATTAGTATTATTGGGTGCAATACAAATATAAATATAATATTTGTAGTTCTCCACTATCTATCGGGTGTAGATAAAATAGCGTATGCAACTCTCATGTAATGATTATTAATACACTCGCATCAACCATGCGAAACCCACCTTCGGCTCGTTTCGTATCCCGGTTGATGCTCGTGTATTGATAACCATCATTACATGATCGTTGCATAATATACTATTATTTACGACTAAAACATAATGTAAGTATAATACTTATGGTTTCTGCAGTATAATACTGTATATCATTACCTTAGCCTTAGGGAATAATGGCGAGGAGTTAATGGTAATAGACTTTTTTCCCTCCTATCACAAAATTTCTCGAATTGAATATTTCTATGGAAACGATATATCCATACTCCAAAGTGTCAGTGTCTAAGTTACCATGGTATAATCAAAAACACGAGAAGTGTGAAGCATAAGATTGCAAATGTATCTGTATTCGTATATTTTCTTTTTTCTTGGACAACGAAACGTATAATGATCTCAGACCACAAATTCAACCATTTCACCTTCCTCCACCATTTCATGTGATAATACTATATTACTACAACACTTCTGTTTTGAATATCCAGCTGCCCATAAACGTATCATTTTAAAGGACTAATGAACATAATTATTTCACTTCGAAGACTTTGAACCCCTCGATTGATTCCGCTGATATTTGCATTTTATGCGAGTCATACCCTATTCATGTTAATATAACATATAATGGCAAAATGACTCAACAAATGAGAGTACAATTAGATGAGTAGATGAAGCTGTCATTGCTTCAAATTTGACATTCCATAGGAGACCTGATGTATTGTGTGATAAAAACTACAACACAGTCATTATTTCATCAAGAGAGAAGATGAAATTGAAGACATACAATGTACCTCATTGTTCAATCAAGAACAGTTGAGATGAAACAGTTTTGTGTTATATCCGTAGAAGAAAAACCGTATCGGAATTGATGAATTGGAAAGTTGCCATGTTATACAACACGAATGCAATGTAAGTGAGTGTTGATCGAAAAAATGAACAAAAAACAGTGGAATATAGAAATGAAATCGCTTTTTTTCATGGTTTTATAGAGTCATACTTTATAATTCCAATTCAAGCAGGATTATGGAAAATATCTTAAGTAATGATAGTAATGGAAGATCATCACGTATCAGTTATTGCAATAAGATCCTCCACCATTTCCTTCACTTTTTTCCTAGCCATAATTCATTTTTTCTATAGACAGATTCAGTTTGTTCAAGAGATTAGTATTGAAAAGTTTTTTGAAATGAGAAACTGTTTTTCTATACCCGTAATACACACATGCCCATAATTTGTTTCATAATGAGATCCATTAGGAACTAGATTCGAAATCTGTAAATCATAATAAGCTCTTTACGATACAGATTTTTTCATCATTTGGAAAACTTATTCAGCGGCGCAAGGCTACATTGAAAATTCCATGCAGTATTGCAGTATTGAGACAAATAATAATGAAATAAATGTTAATATTCCTTCCACTTGAAGATCAGTGGGGCCCACAATACAAATATAAATATAATATTCATAGTTCTTCATCATTTATCTGGTGTAGAAAAGTAGCGAATACAACTATCATGTAATGATATTAATACTCTTGTATATATTCATTATGCGTGAACGGAAACGATCTTTTCGGTGAACTTTTTCTATTTCAGATATATGAAAACTCGAAACAACGTATTTATTTCATTTTATAGTAGAATTTTCTAGCATTTCGTTTCCACATTTCCCAGCGGATCTGCATCACCTGCAACTACATCATCGTTTTGAGAAATACTTTTCCTCTCCGGGATCAAACCATCGCCAAAAGAAAAGTTGTGTTCTGTTCCTTGTGATGTGCAGTTATTGTTGTTATGACAGATGCACGTGCAGGAACTGTTTCGACGCTTCTCCTCTCATATGACGGACTGAACGAGAATTCCCATGATAGTCGTTTTTAAGATTTGACGGATTGCAAATGGTTTTGAATAAGAATGAGTTCATCCCTGACTCGACACATTTGAGATCTCTTTCTTACATTGCGTTTTTGATTGCAAAAACGAAGAATCTTTTTTATTTATTTTTTTTAACGATTATAACAGGTTTCTAGGAACCCCCTCAGAAGCTCATTGAAAAGCTCGTGCGGGAAAGGAATACTCGAGACCTACAGTTTATGAAGTGGAATACGAACCGTGGCTGGATGGCAAATACCGAATTTTGAAAATTCTGGTACTGCCCAGGTAAGGTGGCTCTATATTGGTGCTATCACTCCATATAAAAGATTGTCAGCAAATCAGACGACCGATCTGGCCTACTCGATCAAGAATTGATGACGTAGACCGTAGTAATAACTCAAAAAATTCGGCAGGTATCGTCACTCTCGCAGTTGGGATGACAGTCATGTGCACGTCCTTTGTTGCCAAGTGGCTATGTCGTTGCGAATTCTGGTCTTTGTGCTGGAAAAATCAGTTGATTGTTGATTTTTTCATTTGAGCAATATAATATTGTGATCTCGATTCAAAAGACCGGTTTAAAAGTAGTATCACAATTCAGCCGAATATTATTCACGTTAACGCGTGTGAGCGAATAGGAGTGAGAATTATGATCAAATTTTATGGATATATGAATGCCTTTTTTTCTGGTGAGTGAAATCATTATTATTTTTTATAATCTTCTGGGTTGAACTGAAAGTATCTAAAACACATATCACTGCATATATAGAATATTCAGAACGCGTGCACACTCTAGAATGTTGTTGCCAGCAAACTTTTCTTGTGTTTTATTATGATCACTAGGAACTAAAACGTGAGATTATTCTTGGAGGTAGGTCATTGAAGATGAAGTTTGTTTTCATCAAACGTCAGATTGATCTCGCGTTCTATTCTCTGTTCTAACTAAAAGTGATTTGTATTGGCAACAACGTGTTCCATGGATCGAGTGAAAATTGAAATTGAAAATTTTTAGGAATTTCAACCACAAGCGCACCTTTGAGGCGTAATTTTGAACAACTACACCCTGTCTACAGGTTTGTCTGAAACAATATCGCAAAACTGAAAGCATCAGTATATAGCCATTTTATCCCCAAGACTCGAACCTGGTTCTTCCGCGTGAGATGCTGGGCTCTCTACACCGTGACCACGAGTAAACCTCCATTGAACGTGCCTTTATATTGTTACTCAATTCTGAAACAAATCGTTGGAAATTTAGCTTTTGGAAAGATGGGTTTAGAAGGTTATCGGAATGTTTCTATTTTATTTGACCGATCATAATCATGGTGCATATTCGATGCACATTTGGAATCAGGTTGAGAAAGAGCTAAACGTAATGGGATGGCATGATATCCATTGAAAGAAGTTCACCAAAACGTTTTTTTTTCGTATAAAACATACTTCAGCTTATTGTGGTGTGATGCACAGATGATGTGCAGAGGATCAGATTCAGGGTAGGATATCTTTTTTTCTGGAAAACTTCAATCTCAGCTTGATCAGTACTCTGAAACATTGTCAAATGAATCACTTCTAGAGATACTTTTATGATAATTGCTTTTTTGATTTCCATGAGTTTGCTGCACCATTAGTTCCATGAAGAAGTCCCAATTCTTGTCATTATTTGTATTGTCACAAATTTGATTTATTTCTGGATGTTTTCTAGACCTGCACCCTATTGTATTGGAAGAATAACTGGAAGAACTGAAGCACATATTCAAAAATCAGATGGACATGCAGCATGGTTGTTCGCGGACACGTCAAGCATGAAACGTACACAGTCATTCCCCAACACAGCAAAGAGAAATCCTCAAAGGAAAATCTCTGCTTCGTTTGGGAATAGAACCCACAACCCTCGGATCGTGAATCGGATGCGGAACCATAGCACCAGCTCCTTCGCCATATATGAAATATGTACGTACTCGATACGATTCGACATTTTGGCGAATTCGCCAGGAATATATAAAAATAGGGATTGATAATACAGGTTATTTTTCAAATACGGTGGATAATAGAGAGGAACGGTTGGTTGAGATCATGGATGGAGGATGGTCGATTGAATTGTTAGTACTTCGTGAATGAAATAATTCATCAGAAAGAGTGGTTTAAAAGTGCATCAGAATTTTGTTTGAGGTGAATTTTTTGGAACTTAATGTTTGATGCAAGTGCTCGTTATATAAATACGCATTCATTTTCGACGCAATATTAGGGGTCTTGAGGCGTTGGGCTATGATTGTCGACGTGATTTTTCGAATCATTTTCCTGATTTTTTTCTAAAACAACAAATTACATTCGGTTTCGATGATTTTAATTCCAGAATACTGAACATAATATGGATAGAGATATGTCTGCGAGTTCTTGATGATCACTCTAGCATGAGATTCGAAACTTCGAAGAATTGAACATTTAGCATACGGATAAATTCCCGAAAAAACTAGTGAAATAAAATTATTTATAAATAAGTATTTTTTTTTGTTAACCAATTGAGAAGTACTTATTATAATTTTTCCGAAGAGAATAATTTCTCAACTAATTACTTGAACAATCAATTATTAAAAAAAACGATTATTAACATTATAAAAATTTCTTTTTTCATCATTTTTACAGGACAACATTATGGTGAACATATTTTTAAATACAAAATTTGTTTATTTGATTATAAATAATCCATAAACAAATTTATCTTTAGCTATAAGAAATTAAAATGAACTAAATAATGGACTTTTATTAACTTTTATCGCGTGATTTTGTTAAGCATGTATACTACAAGGGCTCCAGGGAATCAACAATGTATATCTTGACTTTCATGTTGTTATTTATGGAAACGTACATCGGAGAAAAATTTGTTCATTAACACTGCTATAACTATTGTTTGAACGTCATTATTTTGTGGTGGATTAATATTGGATTCTATACAAGTGTAGAGGAAGAAGACTGAAAATCTGCCCTGCTACACTTGTATAGATTCCATAATTAATTCTTATTTTTTCAGATTGTGGTAGGTTACAAACCCAGAAAATTACTAAACTGCTATAACGTTTTGAATAATCGACTTTAACTTTTTTTTTCAACGAATTTATTCATTCAAGTGTATAGATGATACCATAATTCATTCAGATTTTCGAATTAACATTTGATACCTACTATAAAACTTATTTCATGTGATAATATTTTTTTATTTGCAGTACGCTCGCGCTGTAACGGCCTCAGGAAGTACTATTTTCAGTGTTTAATTACAATTATAAATAATGGAGAAAGAGTTCCGGGAGCATGTACTTTTTTTTGGAAATTTTGTCCTCTTTGACGATCTTTAATTTCATATTTATTTAATATCAACAGTTTTCCAGTCAATTTCGAAAAGGAAAATACCTATTTTTTTCATCTTATTTTATTTACAACAATCGTAATTTTATAATTTTTTACGTGCCTTTTAATCCCTCCACAACATTTTTCTAGAGGTCATTTCGGATCCCTGACCTATCGCTCATATTTTCAGGAGCTTCATCTCTATTTTTCACGTTTTTCAAGTTGTTGATCAGACTAAGGCCGAGTTCTACCTACGACTTTATTCTCGATATTGAAGGTAACTGTAACACAAATTAAAATTGTCGAAAAACACAAAATCGTGCATTGAGAATAATTCTCAATTGTGTTAGATAAAGCTACTTCTTTTGAACAGATGCTGGAAAAACTCAAATTCTGAGTGTTAAACGAATTATAGTAATGAATACAATGATGATGGTATATAAAAGTCTCAATAACTTATATCCAACTCATTCTTCAATCAGTATTACTTTCGT
Source organism: Zygogramma bicolorata (assembly GCA_032362365.1). Classification (NCBI taxonomy): domain Eukaryota; kingdom Metazoa; phylum Arthropoda; class Insecta; order Coleoptera; family Chrysomelidae; genus Zygogramma; species Zygogramma bicolorata. The sequence continues at coordinate 543,259 of JAVJAQ010003535.1, forward strand.
TAATGATATTCATACCCATTCAACTAGAACTTATGAAAACAGTTATTCAAAAACAGGACAAATTTTCAAGAAATAGTATTTTTCACAAAAGTCTCACAATATTTAATATTCTTCCAAGAGAAATGAAACGCAGTAAAAACATTAATATTATCGAAAGATATTGTTACTATTATGTCCTCAAGCATATTTCTATTTGAGACATGGTATGTATGTTTTTTGCGTGAATTATGTATTGAATCATGTATTCATTTAATGTGATGTAATAATATTTGGTAATGATAAAGTATGCCTCAAATATTCATCGACCTAATCGCGTTCAGCTAATTGTGTCATCGTTAAAATGAAACGATGAAACAGCTTTGATGATAATGTAGATTGGATTCTTAGGTGAATTTCAACGTTGATAACGGCCTCAATAGAGTTAGTGACTGGGAACAAATATATGAGACAATCCAGAACCCACTCAAGAGAGCACAAACTTTGGATCCGTGTATTGTGTTTTTCACATATAGTTATCAAAAAATAAAATCCATTTGGATTAGTATCCCACCGCTGAATTGATGGAGAAATTTCTTCCATAACGTAAAATATCGTGCCGAACAAGTCGAGATGGTTGCCTGTTGTGGAATAAGACATCTTCATTCGAAGGTCACAATTCACTGTGTTCGTGACAGTTGTCATTTCAGAGGGCAGATCGCTAACTAGCGAGTTGACATGAAGGGGACGGACCTAAGAGATCGAGGTATACATTTGCTTATTTACGACAGGAAAACGGACAAACTGAATACACACACGCGATTGCAGGATCCAATTTGAGTTGTCTGTTGCTGGTTTTAGTGGTAGCTCAAGAAAAAAAAAATCTATCTCGTATCATTTGTACAAGTAGAATAATTTTTAGCGATATATCAGTTTCAAGTAGTAGTCATATTTGAAAGGTTCCATCAGGATCCTAAAGATATTTTGCCATCAGACGAATACATAACAATGGTGATGTTGTAATAACTTATATTATAGATAACATACGGTGGAAGAAGTACTATTCAACATTAAAAAAAATCTATTGAAATTGTAGAAAGTTGGAAAATATTAAATATGTGGAAGCACTTCTGTCAGATGACGATTCCAATGAAAAGTACTTCACAACTAAATAGAGACGCAGTAAAAATAACAACCTTTCCTTTCTCATGCAAATATTGTCAGTAGGATTCGCAAAATTGCATGTATTTTGCCAGCATAAGCGATACAAGATATATAAACCACACATTATATTATTTGGTGATGCCCGATTTCAGATTGGTCCAATATAGCTTATCGTAATTGGAAAATTAGAAATTGAAGTTATATGGATTGATAATGAAAAAAGGATATTTCAATATAGGAATTGGTTCAATATTGATAATCAGAATGTTCGCTGATGATACTACCATATCAGTTTCCGGAAACATATTAAAGAACTGAGAATTTGAAGTAAACTCAGTTGTGGTGCGATCGGAATGAATTAAAACGAAGAAAACGATACATTTGGGGTTTCCTTTGAGAAAATCACTAACTCTCGGCAACATCCAGCTATCTGACATTGCCAAACTTCTTCACACATATATTAAACTCTATCTTCGAAGCCTCACATTGACCACTTATGCGAAAAATTGAACCAGGCTGTATAGCCCAAAATATATCAATGTGGGGCACTTCTATTGGCGCAAGGCGGGTGTCCATTCTCCAAATAAGATTCATTAGAAAAATGTTCGACATTTCACTCAGAGATAGCAGTAAAATTCCAAGAGTGACTTGCATTTATATTCACAAAGATATTCTTCACGGTAAATCTGATATTTTCACTATCAATCGATAATCACCCATGAATATGAAACACGAAATGAGAACCTATAAACAATCCCCAAGCATAAAAGCCCAATATTCGAGAATTCGCTTATACAGTGTTTTTTTTCAATGTGCCCCCTTGAAAAATTGAAACTTGTGACAATGAAATTGATGCATATTTTGGATTAAAATTGACGCCATCTGAAAAAAATTACATGGAAAGGGGTTCTTGTGATACATCATTTTGAACGATTACTTTACAACCCTAGAATATGGAATCAATATCTTCACCTACTTCAAAATGGTGGAACATTTAATAATTACCTGTGTACGAACATATTAATGTAAATATTGTTAGAAATATTCGTTTTTCTCTGCCATATGGCAATCCCAACGACCCGATACGGTTTGATAGGTTATTTTTTGTTCATAAAAAAAGACGAAAATGTCAGTATGTCAACGAACATCATTGTTCATATTTTCTTTCAGTTTTCGATTTTACAAGTAGGTAGATACCACGTGAACTGTCTTCAAAATGGTCGATTGAGCAAAATTTATCAGGGAAACTGCATTTGGATATGCTGGAAAGTACTGTTGATCTCCTAGTCACCGAAATCGTTGAAGTGAATCCTAATGAATTCGATATGTATATTATTATCACAACACGATGGAGAAAAAACATATTACTCCAGACAAGTGAGAAACTATTCGGATAATACTTTCCATGGTCGTTGGATTGGCCATCGAGGTACTACGGAATGGCCAGCCCAATTGCCTGATTTGACACCTTTAGACTTTTTTATGGGGCTATTTGCAGCAAAACCTGCTTCGTGATTGAATATACGGCAGAGATTAATGAATATTTGTAGAAATATCGACGTTGCTATGTTCGAAAATGTTCGACGTGAAATATCGGATAGGCTCTCATCTAGGTTCTTATGTCAAGATGTTTGAGGCAACCATTTCGAGAATCTTCTGAACTGAACTCAGCTTATTTCCTCAACGTATGAAGTGAAACGTGATGTATTCAGGCAATTGTTAAATGTTCCGCCAGTTTGTAAGGGGAGAAGAAATTGTTGTTGTTCTAGGGCTGTGAAGTAGTCGTCAGAAGTTTCAAAAGGATGTATCACAAGACCCCCCTAGTCCTATCTTTCAATTCGCTTTATGTGAATTCTCTTCAATTTCATTTATATATAGTTTATATTTATTGTGTCAATTCTTTACGTTATAAATTTTGTCTACCCATTTATATTTTTGCGCACATGGAATTGTACATATATTATTTATTTATATTCTCTTGACATGTCCAATATTGTGTGAATGACCCAAAAGATGAATTTAGAAATGGAATGAACCTGGATTTTGGCTTACTTTTTAGGTAATATATTGTTCCTGTGTTCGATTTTGGGGTTTTCTGAGTTTACAGTCATTCTGGAAATCATCTCAATCATCCTGCCTATATCAATCTGCAATACTACACCAACATGGGCACAATGATATATTTCTAAATTGTTTTCGAAAATTGAATCAATATCACCGAATGCTCAAATCGAACTTTCATTGAACCTTCGAGGTGAACGATTGAAGTAGGCTTCCTCCTGTGAGGTACTGTTAAGAATAAATAGTTGTATAGATATATAACATTGCGATTGGGGAGGTATCAAGAAACCACACCTGTAAATCAGTCTTTACGTTCAACGGAAATTATATTGGGAAATAATTTTGTTGTGAACAAGTTCCGAAGAGTACTTTTTTCGTGGTCGTTCACCAGCATCCTATTTTATAATACCGAGTGAAATATATAACACGTGATTTTTCATTTGGTATACGAATCTTGTTAAGTAACTTCTGAAAATCAAGCCTTATATTCTGTGTGCTTTGATTTTCGTCAACTTTTTTTATCTCCAACCCAAATCTGTGAACTTGCAGAAAATAAGTGGCCAATGATTGACGTTTCCACCCTAGGTTTTACCATGGATCAATAACGAATGACTAACACAATGCCGTTGATATTATGGAAACCACTGAAATGTGCACGATTGAGTTTTATTCAAATTATTCATGAAAGTTGAATGAACTTCCAATGAGTCTGTCAACACGCGTATTGTAACGGAAAACAGGGTAGTAGGGATATCGAACTTTCCGCAGGTTTTTCAATATTTATATCAGAGTCCTAAAAAGACATGTAAAGGTCACGATAGTCAGTAACTGAAACTTTTTCTAGAGATAGATCAACTACCCTAACACCAAACTGATATTTTTGTACTGATAATGACCTTATTCATATTTTTTTTATAGTAGTACCATACAAGCAGTAAATAATAAAAAGCGCCAATATTTCGTATCTCAAAAACTATATCTGAATTACCAAATCTGACAGTTATTTTGGATTCTGCACCAAAAAAAAACTACCTGGAAACACCAAAAAAATTGCTGGCACCAAATTGTCTGTTGGGTTGTGATAGTTGTCCTCGTTTCATTTTACGTAGTACTTTCTACGTTTTCATCGTAACTATTGCTATTGTTGACTGATTTTTTTCATCTGTAGTTACTTTTATAATGGAGCATTCTTGGATTGTTGGTGGTGTTATTAGTGCCGAATCTACTATCCATCTTCATAAGATATCTAGTAGATGCCGCAGGTAATTATATCCTGGTGTTAGAAAATATATGATAGTTTCAACACGTATCTCGAAAATGGAAGATAGTTTGGAAAATCCCAGAATCAAAATTGCCGAGAGAAGTTGAGTGAAATTGAATTGAACTGGCCGATACTTGATGAAAATCCATATTAACAAAAATACATTACAGTTTCCTGTATGATTTTCACTTACAATGGGTTTACAAAACCGCGACACGTGTTTCGCTATCACAATAGCTTCTTCAAGCAAGATAAATGAATCACTATTCGATAATACGCTATTTATATACAAGTATGTCGAACGTCTCTTACAATAAAGGTACGACTTGGGTCCGATATTCGACCCGTAATTTGTCCAAATATTAATTAATTACATTGGACGATTATTCCTAGAAATAGGGTATGTTAATTATTGGCCGGGAACATATTCAACAATGGGGAGTTATTTGATTCAACCTGATCATTCAATAAATATTCTGAATTTTTCCCTCTATTGATTTCCAAACTTTCTAGAAGGTTGAGTTTCCGACCTTTCTGCTCAAAATGCCTTATTTTGAACTCGTGGTTGAACTCATGACCTTCTAGAATGAGGTGACTTGCATAGGAAGAATTTGTTTTTTCATTCGAAAAACTAGTTCTGTGTTCTCTTAGGCGTATGTTGAAAGATCTTCCCGTTTGGCTTACGTAGTACATCGGACATGACCCACATGTTGATTCATAAATTCCTGATCTTTGTGACGATTCATTTTTGTCTTCATTATTTTTGATATATAGCCCCAATTTATTATTAGTACGAAATGCTGTATTAATATCATTATTTTTCAAGAATCTAGAAATATTTACGCTTGGTTAGCCTAAATAAGTTATGGTTCTGTAAGTATCCGGCTCGGTATTGACTACTTGATACACCAACTTGAGGGCTTGACTATGTAATTTCTTCCTCACAAGTGATCCATTAACTGACCCTCATATCCATTGTTAATCGCAATCTGTTTTATTATATTGAGTTCATTAACATAATTCACATCAGATAAAGGGACATTCAACAGTCTATGTATCATACTATTGAATGCGGCCACCTTATGCTGATATGGATCACACGAATTATTGTAAATAACAATGTCCGTGTGGGACGGATTACGGTAAACAGAATAGTGATTTATTTATCTTGCTTGAAGAAGCTATTGTAATAGCGAAACACGTGTCGCGGTTTTGTAAACCCTTTGTAAGTGAAAATCATACAGGAAACTGTAATATATTCAAGTTAAGTGAAGGTTAATTCGCATTTTCTGTCCCTTGATTCACGAGATGTTCTTTGAACATTACAGGTTTCCTTTTTGCAGAATGCGAGCGTTTTCCGACGATTGGGAAAACCTCAAATGACCTTTCTTTTAGTTGGGTAGTTAGTTATATTTGTGACATTTTCTGATGGTTTTCCAGAATATCCTTGTTCAAATTATTTTTTTCCATCATTATTAACATTGGTTGTAGCGTGCCTGGTAACGAAGGATCCAGAAATGATAATTAGAAATCATGGAACAGAAGTTCTTTCAGGTGAGTGTTCTCCTATAACCTACAAAACTGCCGTCGGACGTGCAGGAAAACTGACTCTACATTACCAGACACATATAGTGCGCCTCTATTGGCACAAAATATAACCGTGCCATTAACGAATCCTGCATGGAATAATATGAAAAATAACGCTGAATGAATTCATGCGGAGAGCAGAATGCTATCGCCCTCCTACAAACCACCCCTGATAGTGAATCCGGTTAAAATGTTTCGGAATGAACAGAAAAGCTGAAAGCTGTTAAGGCTTTGTCGAATATTTGAAAAGCTGTTATCACAAATTCAAATCTGAATTCTTGGAACAACAAACAATCGGGTTAACTTCGCTGGAAACTTTGTTTGGAAACGATTGCGGAGTAGGACAAGATTGAAAATTTGTGATTTCATTTTCTGAATAAGAGAATGAATTCAGTATTTCAAGCAGGACTTCATTCGATTCCGTGTTAAACTGGTGATATATACGATTTTATATTTCTGTTACAAAACCACAAGGACAAATTGTTCGATAACTGGATCATGCTAAGTCAGCCATGTTAGCAAAGTGTGAGGAAGAATAATATTAAGGTAAAATAGGTAAAACATAAACTTTTTTCACTTTCAGGAATATGAAATTTGCCTCGTATGGCTGAATAAATCAAATGAAACTGCAAAACTGAATTGTGAATAAGGCACTTATTGATTTCTATAAATTTCCGGAAGACGTAGGTTATTCTAACAAAATGAACAGATTGAACTTCTGGGTTTTGATATTTCTGCAGAACGTTGATGATAAAGGTTTTTCCACCTATATCAGTTCGATATTTTCATGGGAAGCAGCAAAACAAAAATGGCAAAGAGTTCAGTTGAGACAGGGACTATAGTATAGTAGTCACACTCAATACTCGATCGTGACATGTCATTTATGCCCTTTGGTCGAACGTCTAATGTATTTTAGTAGCCTGTTTAACTTTTTATTTTTCAGTAAACCCCCAATAAAAAAAAGTACACCATAACCTATAGGATTCCTTTCCAATCTCAAAGGAATCATAAAAAATGGTGACAATAAACTCTTCAATGAATCGCAATGTACTTCCGACATTTTGAATTTTTTTTTTGGCGATTTGAGAACAATTAGATCACTTATATCAAAACAGTTGTTTTCCATAAATATCCGAAAATATTAGTTGTGTAGGTGGCACTATTCTTTAGATTATGTGTTAATCGGTCGTTTTTTGGAAAGACCTTGATACATTCCAAAAAACCTGTAAAAAATAAATTTTTTCACGGTGGGGAATTCAGAAAAACTTTAAGACATTTGGGAGTACCTATTGAGGATCTAAGAAAAGGTCTCTTGGAAAATTTTAACAAACCAATTGTTTGTTGGCGAAAACTGAAACGAAAGAATATAGGTATCACATATATATCATATTTATATGAAAATTAAATTTAGAATCACATTCCACAAATGATCGATGTTCATAGAGAAAACAGTTTACAAAGCCCTCTGTTAGAACTGTATGAAAATATCTGAGCATTCGAAATCAAAAATCAGACAAAATGTATCTATGCCATATAGCTTCCATAAAAAACTCTGCTTCACCATGAAAAGTCAGATGATGAACGTTGAAATCTTATAACACCTCGAATTTTTAGGCGGTTTTCATTTCGATTTTTGTTATATCATCAACATCTCATATTTTGTTACGCAATTCATAGCATCTTCAATATCAGCCAACAATTCCTATTATCCTGAAAACATTTTGCTGCAAAATAGTTATTCCAGTTGATCATTCTATTTTCAACCATTCAATCATCGGAAATTGATTTCATTCCGGTTAGTGAATACGGCTGTCAATCACCAGTTAATGCACCCGATTGATTTAATGGTTTCATCCACTGGTTTATCTCGATTACAATTTTTTGACGAATAAATTCGAATAGCACAAACAGATGAATTGTCTCTCCTGAGTCCAATGACATTTCGTCTATTTTAATTGTCACGAAGCCCCACGGCAAATTAATAACACCAGCCGTCCTTGTCCGAATTAGGTTTCTGCCTTCCAGGCATACATGAAAAATAATAATACTACAGTAATTTTTGGATATCAAGTAGAACACCCAGTATATTTCTACATTTTCCAATTCAGCAGCTTATTTTTATACGAATATCCTTGCTTTCGCTAACAGAGATTTTCTCTCATGACGTAAATTATTTTTCCATAAGGTTTCAAACCCCATTATATTATTCAGAAATGTTTCTGTTCAACCAACATTATGATGGTATGAATATCCAAATTGACTTGTCCAAAGTCATGATAAGCATGAGGTGGCCCGCAAGATCACCAGATTTACAACCTCAGAATTCCTCTAAAATGTATTCATATATGAAATGCACTACTGAATAGAGAAATGTACAAATATACTGGATGTCTAACTGAAATAACAAAGTAGGGTTCATTTCCTGTGTAAAACTAGTAATGCTTACAGACACTAAGTTCGAGGTACATACTGCGTCTGAATCTGGATACCATGTGAACAACCAAAATCTACTTTTGATGATAGAAAAGACAATAAACTATAGGAGCGAGACTGAAATGATTTATACGCTGTTTTTTCCAGATAACTCATCTACTATTCATAAATTGTTACACATCGGAAATCTCTTGATATGATATCGAGTGATCAAATTTAGGAATTTTTATCTCTCAGGTTTTCTGCAGTTCAATATCTGCGATATTTCATTATATTAAGAGTTATAATGAATGAATGAAAATACCACTAGAAATAATATCAGACTGTAGTGATAAATGTTAAGTAAAGACTTCTCTTCAAGTTCAACCTAGAATTTGAGTTTTGCTCTCATATTGACTATCAGTATAGGCGAATATAGCACTAAGAATGTGATTTTATGTATTTTGGGGGGAAACTAATTATTGGTGGAAAATTTTGAGTAAGGTGCCAAAAACAACCCATTCAAATTTTTCCCTCACCCCACGGCAAACCTTGTGCTTTTTTCTGTGAGACGTTTTATACTCTCAAATTTAAACTTTCCGCGATTTTCTCGAGGAAATTCTTATCTGAAACCATCAACCAACAGTGTAGGTGAGTTGAGGCTGGCCTGAACAAATTGTTCATTTAGAATATTTGTTTTAAAACCACTCTTCAAGTGTACCCGTGAATATTCTTGATAACGCTTAACATTTTTTATCCCATGCAAAAAGTTGAAATGTGACAATCAACCACTTCCATAACACACTATTTCTTCCTACAGGTCTTCAATTCCAAGAATTTTTTTTTATGAGTTAACTAATAATTAGCTCGCCCCCCAAAATGCACAGACTGATTATTTTTCGCCCAGACTATATGTCTTTTAGTATCATTCAACTGATGCATTACCGTGCGGTTAATCCTACCAATTATTAGAATCCACTATCTTAAATATGGATCTGATATATAACTAGACATTAGCTCGTATCGGAGTTCAAATTATCTGTCAGAATGGAATCGCATGCATTTCACTGTTAACGAAACACGTTACAATTTTGTGCCACGTGGATCGAAGGTTAAGGCGAGCATACATTGGAACAGTAGTTTTATGTCTATAATACAATAGTATATTACACACTAAGGTGGGAAGTGATACATTCCTGTAGTGAGATCAGTTATGCGTCGAGGTTAGCTATGATCTCGAGACAGGAATGAAACTTCCTACCGAGGTTTATATACTATTTCATTTACAAACATTGTATTTCTATTAAAATTTATGAATCTTTGTTTCGTTCTGAACATATCTAAAATATTACATTTAACGACAAATGATTAAGAACGCGGTTTTCTCATAATAATCAAGTAGATATATTGCTACCGTAACTACAGGGTATACTATTGTCACCAATATAAATAAATGTCAGATAAAGTCAATGAATGACAGATGAAGTCTAGAATAGATGAAATGAGGGCAGGAAGTAGAGGTGTGTAATGTGACACTTCCCAACCCCCAATGACGTTAGTAATGACAGCATAACATATATGGTTGTGAATAAAATTGAATTACTCACCTGCTGAATAGTCGAAGAACAACGCAGATGGTGATGAACATCAGGAACATCGCCACTAGAATTCCAATCATTGCTGGGTCGATATACTTCTCCGGAGTATATTTGGTTTGAACAACTGAAAATTAATTATATTCCATAGGAAAGTTGGTACGATTCTGAATAGAAATGTTTGGGATTCATGAAAAGGTAGATGATCGTTGAGTTTCTGATATTGTCATCTGCCACTGGATGCTATACAAAAGCAGTTACACTGGAAACCATTCTATTACCGATGACTTCAACCACGTCTTCAGTTTGGTTGAGTTTTTATGTGATATGCTTATTTTTGCTATAGTAGTTATAATTAATCAATATAATTAACTGATGTCGTATTAATTTTCGTGTTTGAATATTTGTTTTACATCAATTCCACGCCTCGAACAATATTTGAAAACCTGCCGGCAATATCTGAAACATCCCGTATCTAAGGGACAATAGAGGCTAAAAATTCCAACCGAATTGGAATCAGGACAACAATGTACTCTCAATACTAATTTTTGCTGAAAGATTTCCAATTCTGAAAAAATTAATTTGTATCAGTTCTCATGGAAACACCTCCATAGCTTCCGTAATCATTCGAAAATAATTATTTTACTGATTCAGGGGTGTTATCCGGGTTTGTTTGCCATGGTCAACAGGTTTTCATTACTGACGTTTCGCCTACAGCTGTGGTACGCATTATCAAAGTGTATGAGGTAACGGGCGTAATGTTCTTGTTTTCTTCGGTTGAAATTGTCTTTATGTTTGTGTATCTCTATTGCCTTTATGTGTAATCTGGGATAGGAGCTCTGAGTCCTGTCGACAACAATTAGGCAACAATTTCTCTTATGTTCGGAGAGCAGTGCCTTGCTTGATGCTTCGTTTGGTGGTTCCACTGTAGACCGATCCACAGCTACACGGAATCCGGTACACTTCTGGTGTTACCCACTGCTCTCTTGTATTTTTAGCTGATCTCTGTAACTTTCGGTATCAGTAGATGAACCAAAATTCACAATTCGAAGGAATCAGGAATATATGAGGGCAAACTAGCTCTTTCAGAACTGAAAATCATTCAAAATCTGTATTATGGTAATAAAATTGATGTCCTGGTGCTGAATCCGTTTGAATGTTGACTCATCCCCGGAATATCCACAGATCTTGGAATCAACACCTGTCAGAAAACTACTGCCTTGACAAATACCAAGAATGGCGTTGAATTATATCTGCAGGTATAAGTGCAGGGTTCTTCACTGAAGAGAATCCTGTAAATGGTTGTGGGGATACAAGTGTAGGAATTGATTTTCATTTATTGGAATGAGCCACCGCATCGTGTCTATCACTAAGGCAAGGTAGGCCCAACCGACAACACCAATAATTGGAAATCATTCAATTTTCTCTGAGCGAAATAAGATTTTATCTGGGCTTGAATGAACTATTATCCTGGTAAATGAAATTTTTCTACAAACGACTCTCTGTTTTGCTTTATTCTTCATAAATTCAATGCTAATCCATCTGATTCAAGTTCAATATTGTGAGAGAAAAAGTAATTTATTTAGCTTGGTAATGTTTGAGGTTAGGCCGAATAACTGAACCCCAACCACCCTCCAGCTGAGGTCAAAAAACGACATCCAAAAATTAGGTTCTATTTGATTTAGTGCCCATTGCGCCATATAGGTGAGAGAAAGCTATTCAAGATGGACTCTTTCTTCCTTCTTATGAATGAAAAAACGTCCACGAATCATATACACGTACCTATCAACAAAGAGTGTTTTGATTTGTTTTACTTCGTTCAGAGAATTTTGTATTTCCTTCTGATTTTGATTCGGATGAGAAAAAGAGAAAAATAGTTCTTCGAACATTTTTCTATTATGAGGGTAGATATTAATGTTGCTAGGAAAACACATTCAAGCTTGAAACGTGAAAATTTAGGAACATATAATGTGCTTCTGTCCCGCGTATGTCATAAGTAAACTTCTCGTCCATACGGGCATAAAGTATGAGGCAGTTTTTAACTGAGCAATGAGGACACAAAAATGAACTGGTATGACAAGAAAATATAATTGCCTATGGTGGCAATAACTGAGTAACAGCTTTTATATTCCTTATCAACATGAATCGATTCTGCCTAAACGTGGACAACCAGCAAAATTATTTAGTAATTTCGTAGTGCTGCAACAGTTTTATTTTGATGGTATTATATAATCACTTCAAAAATGCTAATTGATTATATTAGATGTGCCGTTGACACAATATAGTTGCCAATGAAAGTATTTTATTAATTTATCATGAAAACGTGCATGACATAAAATTAAATAGCTTTATAAAATATATATCGTCACGAGAATATCACAGGAACTTTTTCACAACCAACTTATAAAAATTCAAAAGTAAATTGTTTCGTAGCAATTTTATAGCACTTTTCTGCGTGGTTTTTATTATTTTTATAAAAACTATCTCAATATTGTTTTATAACTCTTCCTGTAGCATTTATGGAATTGGTTCATTGGAATGCTTTCCAACGCAATTTTGTTTTTATCACCATATTGTCACCTTAATGATAATTTCTCAACTATTTTATAGAGAGAAACCAGCTGACATTGATTTTTAGAGGTCGTGTACTAGCATAATTTGTAAGTTTTATTTGACTAGCGTTTATTGGGAAACATAAAATACTTCGAACTCTCCCAGGAAATATATACCCTTGAACCACTAGTTCAGAAGTTTGTCGAAATTCACCCTTTATAATCGATGGAAGTTTCTCAGCCAAAACATCCCGAGAGATAGTAAGTAGTGTTTCTTAACAGCTATATAGAGGTAATATAGTAGCTGGAATACGTTAAAAGGCTTGCTATTGATATCGAATTATTATATAGAACGACGCCATTTTGAAATGATATCACTCAGGAATACTGACATTAGATAAGTTAGAAGTATGAAATACCGCACTTATAGTGATATTCACAGCTGAAAAGTACATAGATATTATAAGATTATATTATTAAGAACAAACTGAGTTAAGTCCGAGACTAGAAAATTAATAAGGCAACACAATGAATTTTTCTATAATTGATAATTTTATCCAAAAACATAAATGAATGAGTGGCGCTCTTGAATTCTGCTAATAATATGCTATATATTCGCCAATAAAATTTCATTCGCAGTAAAAATATGATTCTTTGAGGCACAACTAATGTCTTCAACAGTTTCATCAGTACAAAAGTAAAATTGCTGCAACCTTTCTATTTGCTAGTTTTTGAAGCTAGTTGGATATCTATCATATTTTGCTAGTGTCCAATACAAAATAACTTCTTGCGCCTTCAAGTGAACATTTTCAACAATTTTTTGTGTTTTGAATATTTTATAAGTATCGCTTGAATATGAATATGCCAAAGTGCACTAAGAGGAGTCTTTATTGAACTACTTTTTGAGAGTGCTAAAAACATTTTATAGCTACTGCTGGAATGTTTAAAAAACTGTTTGGTAGTGTTTGTGAAAAGCTTCAAAAATATTAATAGAGACGATAATGTATTATGAAACGGTGCTAATTTCCCATTTATAGCTGTTTTATAAACACATAAAAATATTTCTGAGAATAATACAGTTTTGTCATTTGTTTCTCCGAAATGTTTTAGCACCTATTATAAAATATGAAATTGATAGTTCAGATTTTTTTATAGTGTTTATAGTGAATTACTAGATCATCTTCCCAGTTATAGGCAAACAGAGAGAAAGAAGAAAGCATAACGGGTTTAATGAGAACTTACTGTGGCAAACTTAAGCTTCCTTCTCTTATTACAGCACAAAAAAAACAGTGGAGAAAACTGTATTCTTCAGCATTCTTGCGTTTGCTTTCTAAATGGACTTTATCTTTTCCTTCACAGAGATATAAAGTTGATACTTTAGCCTTTGAATTTTGAATTCCTGAACTTTTTCATCATAATTCAGACTGACCAATATATGAAGTATTCGTCACTTACCCTCACAATCCACTCGTCCATCAGGTCTGAGTACGGCCTGTTTGTCAAATCTACAGATACAGATTCCATCTTTGCATTCAGTTTGGAAATTGACTGCCTCACATTGCGCATTGAACGTACAGGATTCATTTACTCGAACAGCTGAAATAATAATACATAGTTAATTCAATATCACCACTTAGAGGTGGTGAGAATCCTATGATCACATTGTTGAATCTTAGTATTTGTTTGTTAGAAACCTTTCACTTGTTAACAGATTGTCGTCCTCCTTAGACTCGGAACATGAGCTGTAGAAAACTTAAAGAGGTATTATCTTTCCACGTGCGACTTCTAGCAGAGTAAGGAAAAAGGGAGGAAGTCCGTCCAAGTCTTCAGTCACCTATCTGAAAACCTATTGCGATAAAAGATGCTTGATGTCAGATGAGTGATGGAATTTGATTGAACGCCCTCTTTGTATGACCTGAACAATATTCATTTCTTGATTTCATTACGATGCCCAGTCAACTTTCGATCGGTGTTTGATTAATATTGCCTACTTAGTTCCATTGAGGGACTTGAAGTGGGTGTGAAATAGGATATGGTAATGGGTCAATAGACTTGATCAATAAACAATGAAGTGTATAATTTAAATTCATCTCGAGACAGTCTGGTGATTGCTTTTGATGTGAGCAACCTGAGCAACATAATCCAAAATTGGAAACTCCACCACTTGCCTGTGAAGCCTTGGAGACTCGCTCAAGTTAATGCAAACTGAATAATCATCATATTGACCCTTTTGAATTTTTGTCTCTCAAAAGGTTTCTTTGTATTCAATGACAAACGTTACCAACAACCAGAAGGACTGGCCATGGGTAGTTGTTTATCTCCTTTTCTAGCACACATTTTCATGAATAAGTCATAAAAGACATTTAACGTACTTAACTGCAAATAATCCAGGAATTTTAAATTGGTACAAATACGTTGTTGAACATCAGATAGTAGTCTGTTAACAAAAATAAATCAGCTACACCCAAACATCAATTTCACCGTTAGTGCAAGCGCTGCGAAACATTCCGTTTGAAAAAACCGATGACCTCATTCTGATTGATGATTTGAGTTAAGAAAGACCTAATTAATGATATTGTGGAGGTTGCCGGACGGAATTATGGTCCAGTTTTTTTTTTCGGTCCTATACTAGTTTTCGCTGTAGCTGCGAAAAAAAAATTGTTATAGACTATTAACACCTGGTTTGGGTAAGGTATGGAGAAAAACGGCATGATTTAATTCAATACAAGTTCAATAAAATAAGTGGTTTACCTATTAATAAGTAGTGAAAAATTCATTCAGGTAAGTTTTGACAATTATTGCCGATGCATTTGCAAAGGAAAATACAATTGATTTCGCTTTTTCTACAAGTGCAAAACATTGTCAGGCATTCAGCATTATATTTGCAAAGCCTGATCAAAGAATTTGTCATAGGTGGTTTTGCCATTTGCACCGGGGAAAACTTTCCATCTCGTCTTTCATAACCGAATTGGAGTAAGTTCGGAGGCCCATGTATTGCAGCCCTTAATGTAAATACAAAACATCAAAAGTTCTAATAATTTCAGATACATTTGAATTGAATCCCAGCTTAAAAGATATTTTTTGGCTGATCCTTCAAACCAAATCCCTCAAAAACTACTATTCGATAGCTTATGCTAAAAGTGGATGTTGAGTACGAAAACATCGGAATCTGCACAATTTATAAAAACTCGTTCAATTCCTTCACGAACAGCAACAAAAATATGGCTGAAAATCCTTCAATCTGCTTCTGGAGAGATGAATGAACATATTTCGACGGAAAAAGGTTTCATTTTCTTTTTAATTATTAATGTAATAGTTCATTAATAATGTTACGAAATTTTCTAGCGCCGGCCTTGTCGCTCGTAAACACAGAATAATATGAATCTAACAATTCAGAAGACCTATTACCTTGGAGCTTGAAGATTTTTTGGAGTCTTCATATCCACCTGTAATGGCCAGCTGGGATTTTGGTTGAAGGACTTGATATAAATATTTGTAGTCAGTTTCAGTTAGTTTCGGTTTAGCAGTGTCTGAGGTGTTCTTTTTTTTAAATGATTTATTCAACGTCGGCCTGTTTTCCCTACCAAGGCCAATCATCGACTCCGGTGACCACATTTTCCCCAACCGGAAATTTTGCCGAACACTCTGGTATTCCAACCAGAGGTAGGGATCCTTTACGAGCCCAACAACCATGGACTCAGGACCGCCGGCTTTACGTCTCCTCCGAAGGACAGCAGTTCCTCAATATATCTTGTGTTCATTGATATATTGCCTGCGAGCTATGATATAATACTTTGCTGCAGTTTTATGAGCTTTCGACGCGGTCTTTCCCTGCTGCTTAGCTTCAGATATCGAATGACTAGTCAACATGGAGAGCTAGGCCATGCCCGTGAGGTATTCTTTTCATCATTCTTTTGTTGATTAACTATCATGATTGTAACGGTCATAGAATCTTCGCCACTTAATGTCCCCTTGAAAGTCATTGTCACAGTGTCTAAGATTTTTCAACAAACATATGTTTCCATTTAGTTAGGTAGGTGGTGAATGAATTCGGCTAGAGCTGTATGTTGCGGTGTCTTTCTGTTCGTTACACTGATATATATCACTAAACACCGCTAATGCTTCATGGAGTGTATTGCCTGACAATTTTAGATTTTGACTGCTTAATGAGGCTTGTATGAAAGTCTTCCATTTCGGCGTGAATGTGCATTTCTTCGCGGCATCTTCTATAAGAATTTCATCACACAACTTTTCCTCTGGTATAAGTTCAGTAGTGGATAGTTCCTTCCGTAATTCCTTAGCACACATGACGATTTTGCTACAGTCTAGCCGACGTACACGTTCAGCTATTTCCTTAATGAACTTCCTGCCATGAAAACCAAAGAAGATTGCTTCCTCTCAGTAAGATATGAGAATAAAACCTTGTCACCAAATTTATCGATCAGCATCACTTTGAGATCACGATTAGAACTACATCCTCTACTTCAGCGAGTACAGTCATGCGTTGAGCCAAGTATGTCAATTCAAAAGCGGTCGTCGAAACACCGTCTTTTATATCCGCCATTAATTTGTCAAAAGCAGCCAGTAACTGTATTTGTGATATTTGTTGTTGGTCGACCTCTTTCGTTACTAGAAGATATTGGTAATGAAACGTAATTTCTTTAACACGACGTATGATATTGGAAGTTTCTGCAAACAAATCTTCCGGTGTTTCGTATAACAAGTTTTTGTGAAAATTTCATAGTATTATCAATGCATTGAGAAACAGCAAAGCTGCTGAAATTTCAGTTAAAAGATGACTTTTTTTAATTTTGGTTTTCGTCGTATACCACAAATGGAATATCATGAGTTACTCGACGAATCGCTGTTGCTTCTTTTTGATTTGCAGGTCAGTTGATGATCCAGCTACGCCCTGTGTTGTTGATGAAGCTCTTTCTTCCAGCTTCCTATGTAGTGACGACGACGAATTTTTTCTTCGCTGATATAGCTGGCCATGCAACTTTTATACCACGAGAAGTGTTCTTCATCAGCATTCGGATCAAACAACTTCTCAAATCTGTCTGAAATTTCGTCTTTGTGTCGTCTTGCTGCATTTGAATAGTTTCTTTCGGTTCATTCAACAGTTCAGCATGATTTTTCGTTCGCCTTTTTTTTATCTAATAATTATAGCGATATTTATTCACTTTAAAGAAAGTTATCCCAGAATTCAAAGCACTGCTATTTTAAATATTGAAAAATGTATCTGTTATAATAATGTTCAATTCAGCTATAACTGAAGTCACAAAAACTGTTGAGAAAAGCGCGGCCCGCTCCAAAACTGGAGAGAAGGTATGTGACGCTGGGAAGGAGATTTATAATAAAACTGACAACGGGCTTTTCTGGCAACTTTCAGTTCCAGGTTTGGAAGGATCTTGCAAAAATATTCCAGTCAAGAAATAGCGGTCAATGGTTTTTGCATTCTATATATACAACTTTTTTTTTCAACAACTACAGCGATGGAATCGAAAACTCCTATTATAAGGCCGAAAAAAAAACTGGACCATAATTCCGTCCGGCAACCTTCACAATATCATTAATTAAGTCTTTCTTAACTTGAATCATCAATCAGAATGAGGTCATCGGTTTTTTCAAACGGAATGTTTCGCAGCGCCCGCTCTACGTGGATATAGAATTAAATGACAAATTGATTTTCTCATATCTCATAATCCATAAAACTATAGTATCTTAAGTTTCAATATCCATGGAGAACCTACACAAGCTGACCATGTTATACCAAATTTTTTCAATCACCGCCATCAACATAAAATGGCAGTCTCAAAATGTTACATCCATAGACTTTTAAATATACCCCTCCACAGAGTTGGCTACCACAATGAACTATATATCATCAAAGCTGGTGTGAGTTCCAAAAACTACAATAGACTAGATTTTCTTGAAGATGTACATATAAGCAATGAAATGCTGAACAATGGCCATTGTCTCGATAGTCAAGTTAACTTGAATAAATTTTATATCCCTCTCCATAGACGCTTCGAATTATAATTAAAACAAATACTGTTTAAGGTCATTATTTCGTGGTGGTTGGATTTTTTCTTCTAGCTCTTTCGGGTTCTCAACCTACCACAATCTGAAAAAATAGGCATTAATATTGGAATCTATATCTAAGAAAAAACATTCGAGATAGTCAATGGGAATACTTGAAGACTGGCGTTGAATACAATACAATACAAAACATATATTTCCATAAGACCTGCATAATACAAGTGTAGGATAATGTCAAAATGATGCTACAACTAATATACAAGAGCAGTAAAAAATGTCGATAAAAAAACAATAACAGAGAAGTAATCATACACAGAAAAATCGTTTTTCTTTCAATTTTTGCAATCTAAAAATTCTTTAATGGAATGAAAAGCATGGTGGGTTAGGCGACTTTTCAACATGAATTTGAAGTTGTTATAACTATTTTTTTTTTCAAATCGGTGGGTAGCTTGTTGAATAATTTAGCCGGTACTACAGGGCTGTGTGAAACCAGCGTTAATCTGTGACTTGGGATATCCAATAACTTTTGTCGGAATTGATAAGGTATCGAATCGTATCGTGAGATAGAGAACTCTGAGGGATTCTCTTTGGCATGCATGATACTATTATAGATATATAAACTTGGCAGTGTCAAAATATTAGCCTTCATAAATAGATGACGACAAGAATGATGTTTCGGTTTAAATGACATCGTTCTTAATATTCGTTTTTGTAACTTGAAAACTTCGTTTGATCTATTGCTGTTTCCCCAGCACAGATTTGCATAGTTAAGGCATGAGTGAACGTAAGCGTAATAATACAGTTTTAGTAGCTCAAATGAAACATGTGTGCGAAGCCTCCATACGACAAAGCAGCAGACCGACAGTTTACGTAGAACATGATCTATTTGATTCGACCAGTTGAGTTGCGAGTCTATGTAAACTCCTAAGTACTTTGCGACGTTTTTTTGTGCAATTGTGTTTCCATGAACACGTACCAGAAGGCTGCTATTCAAGTCCCTCAATGAGAATACCACAAGTTCTGTTTTTTTATCATTTAGTATTATTTTATTGGTGTTGCAATAATGTTTCATGGAGTTGACTATCTGATTTACTGGAAGTGGATGATATCGCGTCATCGGCAAATAATGCTAGGTATTCTCTGGCAGAAAGAGGAAAAATATCATTGATGAAAGTTATAAATAATAGTGGAGCCAACAGACTGCCTTGCGGGACACCGTTCAGAGCAAGTTTTTCTTGCGATTTGTAAACTTTTGAATTGATACGTAACTCTATTTTATGAGGTCTGTGGAGTAAGAAGGAACTGAGCCAACGCAATGGATTACCCCTGATACCGATGCATTCAAATTTCTTCAATAGTAGTTTTTTTTGTAAATAGACAATAGTGCCTGTTGTTGATCTTCCTTGTCGAAAACCAAATTGTTTACCATCAAAGAAGTTGATAGAATTCAAGAAGCTTGATGATTGACGATTGAACGACTTACCTGAAGGAAGTTCAATCCAAATTATACGAGGTTGGTCACATCCGAATAGATCACCTTGTAGTAGTACCTCTATGACTGAAATGCGCAAGTTGAAAGAAAGAATGATTCACGATGCCCCTATCTCACGATTCCTCACTCGAATATCCGTCAATATACCTTGCGATGATATCGCCTTTTTGGGTCGGGATGACAGAAAAAATAATATATAGGATTTTTTTTTCTTCTTTGAGATGGGTGGGTGTCTCTCTATTCGGATGTGACCAACCTCGTATAATTTGGATTGAACTTCCTTCAGGTAAGTCGTTTAATCCTCAATTATACTTCGGTTGGTCCCATCCGAATAGATCACCTTGTAGATGTTTAAAGAATTATTAAAAGGCGATCAAAATTTTATTCAGACTGATCTCATACTAATGAAGTAGTCTAAATGAACTGTTTATTCTTCATATAATTCACCACTATAAACTAAGAATTTGATACAGACAGTATTTGAATGCTAATACAATTTGATGTTGCAAAACTCAAATAACCAGAAAACGTACACTCGTTTAATGAAATTGCGGAGGTAATCCGCAAATGTACCATTTGTAATTACTGGTCTATGTAGAATTTACCAAAAGTATTTTATTTTTCGGACCAGCCTACATTTGATCGTATGGTGTCCGTGCTCAAATCGATTTGGTTGGCCGCAGAAGTGGCAGCATGTCTTGTGCTGTGGCCTTTGAATTGATCAGTATCAACACCACCAAATTGCAGACTCATTTCCAGCAAACGGCTGAAGAGCTGAGGTGAAGCTGGGTGATGAGGATTTTTATAAGTAAAAATGAGAAAAAAACCTAATTGAATGTGTGCGGTTTTTTAATCGATAATCGTGGATGTCATACACAATTCACGTTTCACCGTGGAAAATGGTGAGAAAAAACACATGTTTGTGGTTGTTGCTCTCTTGGTCTTCTGTGGATAATTTGGTTCTCGGCAGTGAAGAGACAAGCACGTCTGCCCCTCAAGCGGGAAGACTCGGGTTCAACTTCCCATCGAGCCTCCGTGCTGGGACTCACACGCCAAAAGGCCTCGTCATACATTTTCTGCGGAAGATTCGACCTCTGAAGGGCGACACTTTTTTTTTTTTTTACTGATCATACAATAAAAATGCTACTCATTCTGATTTTGAATCATATTTGTACGCTTTAGCAAGCTTTAGAGCAACCATAACAATAAGTTTTTTCATCTCCATAATTGAATGTTAATTCAGCTGATGATGAACCTATGTAGGTTCGAAACATGTACTGAATCACCTTCCTGACATCTTTTGAATATTGAATTGTGGAGACGACTTAGAATTTTTCTGCATCGTAAATAAGTTTGTGATATATTTTTCAAAATGAGGTTTTCCGATTTTTCTAATTTGGTCAACACTTGGTAAGGGTCCCAGATTTTCTCATATCGGGAGAAAAGTGGATCGTATTTTGAAAATACCCCTCTAAAACATTTCCATTGTATCATAGTTACCTGCATGAGATATCAGATTTTAAGCTGATCTATGTTATTTTCTAGTACTAAAATTTTTACCTGGCTGCACCCATGGGACGATCTACCTTATCCACATCTCCTTCACAAATATCCACCAATGAGACGAAAATAAATTGTATGGTTTCATCGTATTTGCAATCAGTGATGCCATCAGAATCGCTGAAGGTTCACCCCTCAGTTTTTCTCCTGGAAAATGGATGCCAGACAAAATCGGTTCACCCAGGGTGAGATGGCACCACAGTGGATGTAGGTGCTTAAACGAAACTGAAAAAATTATATATCGTTGTTCAAAATACAATATAATGGAATTCAAAATTGATATCAATTTGTGGAAACCAAGTTTGGGACTGCGATAACAGAAACACAAAACATGTTACTTTGTCCCCTTCAATCATTTTCAATATTCTAGGGAGAATGTGGAAGTGGTGATGATTGGGAAAGCACAAATGTTTGTGTCAGACCAAGTTAATGTAATACATCAGTTGCATAACTTATGGGGTTTGGCTGTAAAGATAAAAATGTTTTACCCTATGTGTTGGAGTAGTTAGTAAACAGATCAACTTCAGGTTATCGAAATTTTTGGCCCGCTCTTGGAAGGCGTATTCTCGATATTGCATTCCGAAGGTGACACATCATGGCATTTGATCTGCTATAAACTCATATTTCGAACTTATTTATGAGACGAACATCACCAGTTGATAATTATATACACATATATATATATATATATAAACACATACATATATACACATATATATATATATATATATATATATATATATATATATATATATATATATATATATATATATATATATATATATATATATATATATATATATATTGTCCACCAGAAAACTCAAGTTCCTGAATATCATTATGCTCAATTCTTCACACCACTTCCAAATATCACCAGCCAGTCCGTTGAGGTTTGGGTGCGTCATTCCACACATCCGGTTGATCTGCGCGTTGACGGTTTTGTTGTCTCTATGCGACAAAATGTGACAGTTTGAGGAGAACTGTCTGAAGGTTTTGAACAATGATGTGAAGTTTGGCCTGCTTCACTGAAACCTTTGGCTTTCTCGTTGTTGCATGTAATATTCTGGAAAATTCAGGCCTTGTTTTACCTTCTAGTTGCCCAACATAAAAAGTCACTGTGACACTGTGTGGAAATTTACATTATCAAAATCTCCTCGATCCGTCTGCAAGGTTATACATCGGTGCTCCTCAAATAATTTTGTAGACGGCCACCTATATTCAACCACAAGGCAAACCGAAATCAAGTGTCGAATGAATTTATTTTCCATTAATATAGAATCCTAATGGTTACCAAGATACCTCAAATTTGTTGGATGTTTCCTGAACACTCCATCTTGGTAATACTAATTGAAAAAG
Organism: Zygogramma bicolorata; assembly: GCA_032362365.1. Lineage (NCBI taxonomy): Eukaryota > Metazoa > Arthropoda > Insecta > Coleoptera > Chrysomelidae > Zygogramma > Zygogramma bicolorata. The sequence continues at coordinate 566,317 of JAVJAQ010003535.1, forward strand.
ATGTCGTCTAAATAGCTACAGATACAAAAAATTTTCGAACTCGAAAAATGTATAACCGTTTCTGAGAATTTTGTTTAAATATATAAGGTGCAAAGATGAGTCAAAACACAAAAAATTTAAATTCAAAAATTTTGTGTCTAGATTGGAATCGCAAATACTTCTTATGTTTATCGGCATCTGTCGAATCCACTGACAAAACAATTTTCAGACATCAGATTTTTCACAGCTCCAAGTGAGGGGCTGTGATGAATTCATGCAAATGTTTCAGATTCAAAAAAAAATCTATAGCTATCAGTAAGACTCAAACCTGAGAAAATAGCTGAACCAAAAATTGCTCTTGACATTGACGGCTGGTTCAATGTAGTCAAATTCCAGTAATATATATAGCTAAACTCTCACAATAGAGGTTTAGCCGGCTGGGTGGAATTGTCGGGGTTCAGGTGCCAGTTTTTCATAAGGTAGAGTATAAAAATGGATTTTATATCTCTGAACCCATTCCAAAATGTTGGAGTTGTTAGTTATAGATTGCCACGTGCTGTCAAATATTTAATGCGACCAGCGTATAGGTTCAAATATGTTACCTCGTCCATTTGTTATTGTACGTCGTGAACCGCTCTCACCATCCTCTGTTTTGTCTGCTTGAGGTGTCCCCCCTCTGTTGATTTTTCTAAGATTGCCATTGACTTCGATGAGCAGTGCCCTCGAGGTGTTTTGAAGGAAAAGGTTGTACCTTCAGGTCTAGTGCAAGCAGAAATCTCCTGTGGTTCGACATCGAGGGAGGAACGTTGCATAATGGTTCATCAGCACCGGCTTTGTCAGACAAAGTAGTCTTGAATGCTTCAGCATATCGATCACTCACCAGGCACAGCTGTTCTGAGGGCTGAGAAACCTTTGCCCAACGAAATTTGAGGGTCCGGTGGAAAACCTCAACTCAGATGCCGAGAAAAAAGGTCTGAACTACCGGATTCAGTTGGGGTGGATATGAGGTAGTGTAATGGCCTGGAACCTGCGCCAACAAAAAAGAAATTGTTTTCGTGCGCGAGACACTCGGCGAGCACAACTCAGGAAGTGTGCGGGACAAAAAAACGGCGTATGATGATTGAAGGTCAGCCGTAGAATGATCTACAAAGTAGATTGCCCCTGCCGATGATCAATGATCAGAAATCATTGTCAGTCTCAGCCGTTTCCAATTATACGTCCACTCACGTCTTTGGTTCCGTTCTAAAACGTGACAAAATATGAAAAACAAAGTTACTTACGACGAGTAAGAACGGAGTTTGTCCTCGAGTGTCTTTAGGTTCTTCCTTGTCGTTCTCTTGTCCTTGTGTCAGATAGGTACCCCACCGCAGTGCGAAATCATCCTGGATATAACTACCGTAAGACTTTGCTTCAGTCGGATCATCTCCCAGTATAGTAGTAACAGCGTTATCACTACGGAAAGATTCACTGTTGGTGGCGGAAAATTCCGATGTCAAATCTGACGACGGACCTGCGCCAACCAAAAAGAAATTGTCTTTGGGCGCGAGACACTCGGCTGGCATAACTCAAAAAGTATGCAGGGCAGAAAACGGCCTACTATGATGAATAAAGTTCAGCCGTATGTTGATCTACAAGGTAGATTGCCCCTGCCGATGATCAATGATCAGAAATCATTGTCAGTCTCATCTATTTCCAATTATATGTCCACTCATTTCGTTGGTTTCTCTAAAACATGACAAAAAACATTAAAAACAATTTTACTTACTGGACGAGTAGTAATGGAGTTTTTCCTCGAGTTTCCGTAGTGTTCGCCAAATTTCTACGTTGTTTTCACTGAGCATCGTTTTTCTTGTTTCCCATAGTACATATGGAAAATTTTCTTCAATTCACGTATTTGTAACCAATTTACACTTTAGAACTTATCACATTCAGCGCAAGAAGTATATTGACGGATATTCGAGTGAGGAATCGTGAGATAGGGGCATCGTGAATCATTCTTTCTTTCAACTTGCGCATTTCAGTCATAGAGGTACTACTACAAGGTGATCTATTCGGATGGGACCAACCGAAGTATAATCGTTTATAAAATGCCTTTTCGAATATCTTTGAGAAGACGGATATAGGACGGCAATAGGTCTGTAACTGTTCAAGTTAATCAAAATCCTTCATAGTATCAAGCCCCGACCAAAGCTGATGCGAACAACGAAGTTATTGCGCCATCTACCTATATACGAGGTATTCCAAAAACATACCGAATTTGCCCATTCCTCCTGCGAGAAAAATGTAAAAACATTCGACATAGTGAATGGACATACTTGAAGACTAGCGTTCAATCAAATCATCTTTCGAATAATTCGTTCAGGCCAGTCTCAGATTACCTGCACAGTAGGGTTTGGCTGGCAGATGATTCAATTCAAAAGTAGTTAATTCCGAATGAAACACGTTCAATTAGTTAGCATTTTCTCGTATATCCCAAGTTTGCCTATCAAAAAGAAATACGAGAACCATTACTCACAAAAATCGATGCCATTTCGGAAACTAAATCCGCTTCCGTTTTCAGACTGCAATATTAATTTCTATTTTTCAAGAGTTTGGTGAGTCAAGAACCCAAAAAAGCTTGAAGAAAAAAATTGAAACAAATTCTCATAGTTAAACAACCCAATTTCTTTACTCAGATAAGTGCATAGTCAAACTCCCTCTTCATGAAGAAACAACTTGAACCTAGCTTGTATTTATTTTGTATATTCCCCTTCGCAACTCTCCTTCAATTCCAAGAACCTACTTTTGAATTCCATGAAGAGAAAGGGGAAGAATTATGAATATCATATTTTTTACTAGTTGTTCCTATTCCTTCACTCAAGTCTTACTCTTGCACAACATAATGATTAGACCCATTCAGTGAGATCAAATATTTCCTAACATAATTCACTTCAAGATCACCGCAAAACTTGCGAAACATTTCTGCCAAACACTAAATGGTATTATTTTCGAAGAAATTTCATTTGGTACGAAGTTTTCCATCAAAAATCGCTTATCTAGCTGGTTACTGGATACAAGCTCCTGATTTCAATTTATCAAACTTTCGCTCCGGAAGTTTTCCCATGAATTTTCCATCCGGATTCCTCGGAAGCGCGTATCTCCCAAATCCAGCTTTCCATCCGCTTTGAGTTTGAAATGGAGATGTGATGAAATCAATCTTTGTCTAGTAGGTCAGGCCATTAGGATCACAATCATTTCACAGAGTAGAAGATTGTTACTAGAAAAACAAAGGAAGATTTATATCTCCATTGGTGTTTTTTATTTATGCCGATTCACACGAAAGAGAATCCCTGTAATGTTCAAAGAACACCTCGTGAATCAGGGACCAGCAGATACGAATTAACATTCATTTTGGATTTTCGAAGTTTGTGGGCCTCAGGAAAAACCTCTTTCGGCAAGGAGTTCCAAAGCTCAGCTGTTCTATTGAAAATAGATCCCTGAGCAAGAGAGGCTCGACAGGTCTCCAAATGCACAACGAAGTGTGGGAATTCTCGACTCGTCATCTGTGTAGATATTGCCAAGGGTGGAAAAATTGATAACAATTCAGAAGAGCAGCGACCGTGATAATGTCTATAGAAGAGAGACAAGTCTCCGACCCTCATACGATGGTCCAATGAAGTGAGCGATTCTGTGAGTGAAGAATCACCAACAAGACGAATTGCCTTTCTCTGAATAGAATCGAGAAGCCTCAAGGGATGTTTTAGTGCCGAACTCCACACATGTGAAGTAGTGCATTGAATCATCAGTCTGCCAAGTCAGTCTGAGATAATGAAGCAGGAGCGTGTTTTTAAAGAGGTCAAATTCACACAACTCCCAAATAATATCACCAGTGAATTCAAACAGAAATTATTCTCATATTCAGATTTAGAAAACCTAGGAATCCTTTTTTACAAAATTCCTTAGAAAAAATTTCGAAACCAACTGAATGAGAAACAAATATAAGATTATGATTTTTAAACTAAAACTTTTTACGAAAGAGTGCATGAGTTTCTAATCGTTTGTTCCGCTGATGGAGGAGAAAATTCCAATAACTCAACCTCCAAATTATTTTATTAAAAAACAACGAACACATGGAAGTATTACGTGCTTCACTTTAAAATTGAAAATATTGGAAAATTCCGCATTTTTCCATGTATCTAGATACTCTACGATTTTAGACGTTTATGAGATGTTACACTGAGAAGGTAATATTTTTTCCAGTATTGCTTTTTTTGTGATTTTTCAAGGATATGCAAGATAACAGAATTCCGTACGAATACACTATATGTGGGTAATAATTAGTAGGTAATAGGTACTGTTTAAGGAATTTAATTGTAGTCGACGAAGACGAAGACACTTGGTAGTCGGTTGGGAATAAGTAATTTACAACTGAAATGGTCTGTCAGAAGATAGTCAGTATTTTTTTCCTCTTTGTCTATTCACAAAAAACCGGATCTTTGTCACTGAAACCAGAGTTATACAATTGATATTCGAATGATTCATTTCGAATTGAATATATTTTACATGTTGGATAGATAGATGAATCATTTATTCCACAGAGAATTACGCCAAACAAGGTACAGCTTATCCAATCCATCTTGGCACGAACTCAGATATTTTTCGAGTTGCACGCTGGTAGTGTTGGCCAAGACGAAAGAAAAAACACCTTCTTGGAATAATTTTCAACGCAGTGAACACATAATAGCTTTTTTTTATCTCATTATAGTTCACAAAAGATTGCTGAGCATATATGTTATCAGTTCTGTGCCAGGATGGATTTTATAAGCTGTAAGTATCAGTTGGATACAATAAAAAATAAAAATTCGAGGTATGAAACAAGTCACAGAAAAATATTTTTCAGTTAAATAACGTCACAAATTAAAATGCCATAATGCTAATTTTAACTGATTTCTGGAATCTGCTAGTAGCATCAATGTTCCATATCTTCTGGAAGGCAACCGTTAAACTTCATTGAGGTGTTAATGGTGCTGAATGAATTTTTCATGGATGGAAAATGAAAAACAATTTTTTGTCCTGTACTATAGTTAAGGCAGCTACGATATTTTTCAAAATGACTCAGTTGGTTGTTAAGACATTTTAACGATTGATAGATGAATAAATATATAGATACATTTAGACTGGTACATAAGGTGAACATGGCTGCTTGCTACAGGTAATTAGTTCTATTTCCACCAACCAAAAGTAAGTGAAGGGAGAGACTGATGAAACAAGCTCCAAGAAATGAAGTAGGTGAAAAAAATCAATCTACAAACCTTCGCCCAGATACACAGAAGACTTGCTGAACTACAGCTGTAAGATTGTAAGAGAAGTCGATCCTTGCTTGAAAACATATGTATGAGTATTATGGGTTTGGCTGAAGAAACTCAATACATTCGAATTGCTTGGATGTGATGGTTAACCAAATACCCGGACATGCTTCAACCTATGACAATTAATGTAGTCAGGTGTCGATGTTGCGATCTCATTGGGAAGGTTTTTATTAAAGCCATTCATTTGACGAAATGAAACGGCCAATATCAAGGTTATGGACGTTTCAGCCTCATCAAAGAGATCAAGCTCTGAGTTCCAATGACCAAGGAGCATCACAATAGATCTGTAAAAGTCGTAATGAACTTGTTCATTTTTTCAAATTATCTGTTGTAATAATATTTCGGAGAAAGACAAGTCATGATCAAATGAAGAAAAATGAAGTTTGAAAATTCATTCATCAAAGCTGTAGCGATATTTTGAGAAACAACATTTTATATGCATATTTCCCGTGAGAGAGGATGGTTGGTAGTTTTAATGTTCAGAATATTTTCTGTTCAATATAACAAGGTATTGTGATGTTGATGAGCAGGGCTGAAACAAAAGAAAGTGAAGCAATGTGTAGGTATGTGATATCGCAGCCTTGCCTGAGAATTTGAAGAAAAAACAAGCCATATATGATTGTCGACTATTGTACCTGCTTATTGAACAAATGGCCAGAGCTTCAATTAGTTTTATCGAAATAGCAATGATCAGGTAGATTATAGTAGGAATATCACATTATACTATCTGTTCCAATATAATGCCGATTTTCAAATTGATTTCTTTTGTCACAAATTTTTACCAAAGAGAAAATCATTGAATTCGGAATGAGTTGAAATGAAGATCAAATCTTGATTTTTCATTCATAGTATTTCAGCAAAAAGAAGATAAGGAGTTTTATCTTAATTGAATTATTCCTTGTCGAACATAGAAGGTAGAAACTTGTGAGGGCAAGGACCGAGAAATCATCTGTGTGAAATTATTCAATATTTCAGAAGTTCAAGATACAGCTCATGTTCTAATTCGAAACATATCAAGCCACCAAGCAGTTGACACTGGATTCATGGAAAGGATCTTCGCAGAGAGACACAATCACTTGCCTCTTATACCCATCGAGAACAGATAAAAACCCTGAAAATTCTTAATGTTGCTTTTATGCTGCCATTGAATATCTTGGAGCAACAGGATATTATGAACCATTTCGTCGATTTCATATTTTCTTTATTAGTTCTTAAGTACGTTATATTTTCCGTTAAGTTTATGTGATCCTTACAATTTTAGTGGATTTCTCATGACACCGTTTGGTATTAACTTCTTCCATTACCAGAACAGTAAGTGGCAATTATAAAATTAGGAAGGAATTATGACACTTTGATAAACAGGAGGGAACAATAGCGTCTTTGGACTCTTCAATCCCTGGTGGAAATCTAATATGGTGTATGTATTACAACGGATTTTTTCAAAGGAAATCTGAGTAATATAAAATGTGTATACACTTTGTTACCTGAATCGATTCACAAAAGTGAAGCGATTGTTATGATTAGGTGAAACAACACCTTACTGGTGAAGACTACGTATTGTTAAAGATTCTAATGGAAAAGTCATGTAAGTTGATTTTTTTTCCGTAAAGATATAGATGATGTATATTTTTTATTGTGTCAAAAAAGAATACCCAAAAATTGACAAGTCGAAAACAAACGAACAAGTATCAACATTGAGGGTTTGTTCATTTGTGTCACTGAGTCTGATCTGAGCAACTATTTTGAATCTGTTCATCTCACTCTAAGACTAGAGATGCAATCAGCTTTACTGACACCAAGGAACAAACCCAAAGTGAATCTTCCCTTGATGTATTTATTTCAAGTAGAGAATTCAAATCCGGATGGCAATTGTGAATCGAGATAACTGAGGTGGAACTTTTCAATTGCACTAATTCATTTCATATCGCCAGACTAGTGTTGAAACCTAGTAATTTGGAAAAAACTCATAGTGAAATAGTTTCAATATGTTTATGGAAAAATTTGCCAGACTCCAAAATGCATAGAATATAACTGGAATTCTGCAGACTACTCTGCTGTCAGTAAATCTGATGCGAATTGTGTCTTAAAGACAATACGCCATCTACTGGTTCAAACTCCTAGCATACACATCGGGTACTGGATATCTCTAACGATGGGCACATTGTGCAGAATGGTATGTTACACACCGAGATGGGAAGTGATTCATTCCAGTCGTGAGATCAGTTTATTAACCGAGACGCAAAGCGTCGAGGTTAACATGATCTCGAGACAGGAATAAAACTTCCTACGGAGGTTTGTATACTATTTTATTTACAACCATCATATTTCGATTGAAACTAAAAAATCTCTGTTTCCTTCTCAACGTATCCAAAACATTACATTTAACGACACATCAAAAAGAAGGCGGTTTTCTCAGAATAATCAACTAGATATATTGTTACCGTGACTACGGGGTATACAATTGTCACCAATATAAATAAATGTCAGGTAAAGTCAATAAATGACAGATAAAGTCTAGCACAGATGAAATGATGTCGGGATGTGAGAGCGGAAAGTAGAGGTGTGTAATGTGATACTTCCCAACCTTCAATGACGTTAGTAATGACAGCATAACATATATGGTTGTAAATTCAAATTGTAACAAATGGCCCGTCGTCAACTTGACGTCAAGGTTATAACCCAGGCAAAAATCAGAATTTTCATTATTCCAAGTATTGCTTTTAAAAATCGATTGCCATACATCTCTCAGTTGAGGAACAAGAGTATATTGCAATTGGTTTTTATTTTGAAGGCGTTGTGCTTACGAGGAAATCTACTCTGATTTCTGTTTCTCAAGGAACAGGCGGTTAGAAAGTGTTGTGCTCGCAGTCCCTGCTGAAAATTACTATACCGAAAGATTTGTCTGACATTGGATTCGAGAATGCAAATCATTTTGAATAAGAAAGTTTGATTTCTGTATAAGTCCGCGGCTTATACCTCGTGAAGTAGTGAAATTGAGCAGAGGTAGTTTTTCAATTTGTACGACATAATTCATACATTTATCAATCGATACAGTAATAGTTTTATGCGCGTTCGAAAACTTTGCATGAAGGAAAGAAAAAACTTTTATCGATCATATGCATTTTTCATGGCCCGCTGGGAGTTTTATAAATGCCCTGCATGATTTATACTAGCGTTATTAGTGCATTATATCATTATTGGATAATTCTCTCGAGTTGAATATCGACTTGCAAATCCCCCGATACCACAGGCGTGCGACTGTTTACTAATTTTAAGTGCTGTATCTCTCTTTACGCTATCGTACGGAAAAATTTGTATCTAATGGAAACTGAGTTTGATCTGCCTCTAACTTTCGTCCTTGAATAATTATTGTTGATTAGGCATGGTTTCAGATTATGAATATCTCTCTTGAGTTTTTTCTGGTTCTCACCTCTGATAAGTGAGCCTTCTACATTTTTTCTTTCTCCGTAAATGTTGATTTTCGGGTATATAACTGCTTTCTTGCATCACTAGAGCTTTTTGTGTTCACTTTAAAACAGTTCTCGCACATCGGCGTTCACTAATATTGAACACAACGAGACAAAGGATTATTTTTATCCCTTAACACGGTTAGCATCTTCATTAGAAGATAATTGACACTTGAGTATCAAATTTCCTCTCCGGAAGATGCTAACCTTGATTCTGGAGTGTTTTTCGGGTTTGTTTGCTATGGTCCACAGGTTTTTATTCCTGACGTTTCGCCTAGAGCTGTGGTAGGCCTCATCAAAGTCTATGAGGTAACGGAGGCAATGTTCTCGTTCTCACAGTACATAATACGTTCTTTGATGCCAACCTTGTTAGCGAAACGCGCGTCTAGTGCAAATAATAACAGTTTGGTGTTAGGGTAATTGATTTCTACAAAAAGTTTCAACCGAAGGTTCCGATCTCATCGTAAACATTTTTTTCATTTTTGTTGTGTTCTTTTATTCCTGTAATTCTCTGTTGACCTGTGTTTCTGCATATTCGTCAGAAGTGAAAAAGATCGAATTAAATCTCTGTGTCAACCACAGATCAGTGGTACGAAAGAAAGGCAGTAACTATACTATATTTTCAACTGGTAAATTATTTGTGGAAAAAATTAGGAAGGTTAATGTATTGTCATCATCCGTCGAACCATGTATATTTTTGATTATATTTCGGGATATGATTCACCTTGGCTTAATTATACAAAACCTCTTAAAAGATGTCTGGATTGCTTTATGAGGTATTTATACAACCAGGAATAAAAAACCACTCATTTAAATTATTATATTTTGGTTTCTCCTATCGTGTAATTCATGAACATGAAAACTAAAGCTGTCGCCAAAATTTTCACTTCTAGTTCATTTTCCCCTTTAACCAAAGAAGATGGATCTCAAGCCACCACTGCCCAACAAAAAGCAAATATTTCCAAATATGTTTGCTGGAAATTTTACTCCGGACTCATCAGGAAAAGATCCCTCGAATATCACGCTTGTCAACAGTCATATATTATGCCTGAGATAATTTTTCATCAACAAACTATAAGAAATATTTCAATGGACCTGAAGACAAATATGGCTTGCAGATCCGATGGAATACCAGCAATTGTTCTGAAAGGATGGGCACCAGTACTTTGCGAATTATTCAACCTTTCATATAACTTGGGGGATTTTCCTAAGTCCTAGAGGACGACAGCAAGAGTTCAGCCAGTTCCTAAAAAAGGAAAGAAAACTTCACCTTGTACTAGTGACCAATTGCATTGCTTTCTATCATTTCCAAAGTCATGTCAAAAGCAATCAATATGAAGCTTATCAAATATGTAGAGAAATCAGGAATAATTAATGACCGACGATACGGTTTTCGCCATTAAAGATTACTCAGTGATTTATTGGCTTATGTTTTTCACAATTGGCAGCGTCCAATTCAAAAATTCGAAGAAACGATAGCTGTTGCACTCGATATTTTAGAAGAGTTTGATCGAGTTGAGCATCGGGGTCTCCTTCAAAACTGCCGTCTTATCGTTTGCCTACTCAATTATGTGCTTTCTTGTAGAGTTTCTGGTCCGATAGGTCTCTGTATGTGGTTGTTGATGGAGTATCATCTGATATTCTCTCAAAAAAATGCAGGTGTTCCACAGGGTTCAGTTCTGGCGCCCACTTTGTTTCTGTTTCATATCAATGATTTGCTCGAGAAAACATCTTGTTCAGTACAGATGACAGTACTCTTTATACTAGTATATTTTCCAGAGTCCTCATACCAGCTCGAAAAACAAATATTCAGAGAAACATTCACGTCAATGAAAATAACGATGACTCGGTACAAATAATGAAATGAAGTAACATAAACTTGGTGGCATTTAATGCTAGGAAAACCCAGGCACATCTCTTCTCAGAGAAAGCCGATCTATCATCATCTAATATTCAGGTGTCAGCAGTAAATATTCCTACAATGTCAAGTATCTCGATGCTAGGAATTACGATCAGTAATGATCTCTCATGGAAAGTTGCTTCCCAGAAACTTTCTATTTCGTGCGAAGAAACACTTCACTTCTCGTCAGCTTCTAATGATCTACAATGCTCAGAAACGATCTGTCTTGGAATATAGTTCTCATGTGTGGAGTTCGGCACCAAAACATTTATTGAGGCTCCTCGATTTTATTCAGAGAGAGAGGCAATTCGTCTTCTTGGTGATTCTTTGCTCACAGGCTTACTTTATTGGTGCATCGTAGAGGGGTCGGAGACTTGTCTCTCTTCTATAGAAATTTTCACGGTCGGTGTCCTTCTGAATTGTTATCAATCGTTCACTATTGGCAATATCTACACGGATGACTCGACGAGTACGAAATTCCCACCACTTTTTTGTTAAGTTGGAGACCTATCGAACCTCTATTGCTGAGGAATCTTTTTTATAAAACAGCTTAGCTTTGGAACTTCTGGTCGAGAGAGGTTTTTCCTGAGGCTTACAAACTTCAAAAATTCCAAGTGGATGTTAATTCGTATCTCCTGTCCCTTGATTCACGCGGTGTTCTCTGGACATTACAGGGCTTCCCTTTCGTCTGAATCTGCATATAATTTTTTTTTTGAAAATTAGAGAAAATTTCCATTATTTACTAAAAAAAAAAAACTTGGTTATCCCAAATTTACGAAAAGGTTTGATAACTAGCTTCTGTAATAACTGTCTGGATAATGAGGATATTTTCAGAATCCTATTCTCCCTAGTTTGTGGGATATAATTATTCTTCGTTATTTACACACTGCATTCGCTCTTCATAACTTATATAACGATTTGTTAGTAGAAATTCCATTATTCGTAAACATGAAAGTTGGTCAGGGCGTTGAAAAAGCCCTGAAACCCAGTGAGCTTTGGGTATTGAATTATATTAAAACGCTACTGCCAGTCACGGAATACTCTGTGCTCAGTTTCGGATATTGATTAAGTGCGGAGAGATATATTTTGTGATGAATTTTTGTATGCCCGGAAATTTGATATGTATGTTCGCTAAAATTTTGAATTAATTGGATTTTACATGGCTAGGTGTGCAAATATCACATATGAAAACTTACAACAGCGGTTAATTATCCTGATACCACATTAAAATTTCATATCCGACGCACGTTTCGCTAACGATGTAAACATCTTCAGGAGAGGAATAATAGAATTAATTGCATAAAACGAAACCACCTGCAAAATTTTGAGGAAATATGACCAGGACAGCCATAACCACTCACTTCACATTTCTGTAATCATCCTAACATTTTGAATAAAGGGTTTCAAAATTAACTGAATAAGGTCTAGCATCTGTCTCCATTCAAATTACTAGCAGAATATGCCCTTCCCAGATTTTCAAAGCATCAAGAAGCCTATTATCACGTATATTTCTGATCAGTCTGAAATTGCCTTCTCTAATCCGGTGATATTCATACAGAGTATGCTGGTGAATACAGAGTTTTTCCGGCTTTCTAATATGCAATTGAGAGCCTATAAATGTGGTAGATAACATAACAACAGAGAGCCAATCTCATTCAGTCCACTACTTAATCCGTTTTCGGAAAGCTAATCAGAATAATTGATCGGTAAGTACATGATGAATAAAAACCCTGGTGCGTTGACCGATATGCTTTTGTTTAGCCAATTCCTCTCGACCTGAGAAATCGAAGAGTAAACTTACATTTTTTGACGGTGAGTGGTGATACAAATGCGATATTCTAAGGGTACATTTTCATTGAGGCGGCGCTTACGAGTGATTTTCGATACCGGCGGTCTCATTGGATAAACTCTTGCGGGATCTTTCGTTCACCAATAGAATTATCAGTATACAAAATACGTAAGGTCAAGTTCGACTAATAAAAAGCTATTAATTTTTTTAGTTCCTTTAATATTCAAAATCTTGTACCTAGTTCTTTTTTCTTTTCACGTTTTTCTTGTTTATATTCTTTTTAGTGTTTATCGTTGCTGTTCTTGTATTATTATGAACCGATATACAAAGCTCAAAATAAAACGCTTGTGTAACGGGTATGTATTACTTATCCCTCATATCATCGGCTCGTAATCACATTAAAATTGCATTTTTTTTAACACTATGAAGAAAAAAGTAATTACCTATATTCGGTTCCTCAGAAAGTAGAAAGATAAGATATCAATACTTTCCAGTTTCACTCACAACTATTGTTTCGGAAGATTTGAAAACACATCACAATCACTGAGTTTTTGCTTTATTTTTCATGAAATTGAAAGCAAAAGGAATACCTAATAATCAGTCAAAATGTGATGACTACATAATTTCTAGCATTTCGCTGGAAAGCAAGAAATTCCATGCAAAACATGAGACCATGAAATGAATATAACCTATAAATCTATAAATAATCGAATGGCCGTCGAGCAGACGGATATCATTGAATCACAGATTGAATTAAAATCACGTAAGGTGCGCCTCTGCTGGCAAACTCTCGAAGGCATCTCTTCAGTTAAAATTGATCAAAATCAAGATAGCGAAAAGTCGAGAAGATTCGATTACAATCTATTAGGTATAAGTCAACACACCAGGGTTTTTATTCACCTTGGGTAAGTAGCAGTGAACTTGTAGACGAGTTCGTCGCCATTAAGAAATTTCAAAGATAAATCCTTGATTTTTTTCCATAGAAGATTTTTAGAGTCATTGTCGAACCGCCGGAAAATGCAAACATTGAAGCAGATCGCAGAAGCTACAGCTTATCCATATTGGCACAGAATTAATATCGTATATGCCCAGCATTCTCTGTGAAGTATTCTAACATGAAAAACACCTATTATATGTGTTCTCTGTGTTGAAATTAATTCCCAGGTGTGTTTTTTCTTCATGGTCTGCACTACCAGTAAGCAACTGGAAAAGTATCTGAGTTTGTGCCAAGATGGATTGGATGAGCTGTACATGAAAAATTTGGTGTGTTCGTTGGATTGATATTTTTGTTGCCCTTCTCGAATTATATGTTGAACATTCGAATATGTAGGAAAAAAAATCGTGTTGTGTGTGAGATTTCACCTAAAATTAGTCAAATTATTGAGGAACTTCATCGAATAACCATAGGAAATGAATTCAAAATTAATCATAGTTTATCTCATATGAATAACGTCTTCTGTGATCATTTGGATATATAAATCTCCTAAGAACTGAATACAATTCTAATAAAAGAGTTCATCTATATGGCACGAGAGGCACTCGGTTTCATAGATATAACCTATTCTTACTCTCTTTGTATAGCAAGGATATGAAAATAGAATTGAATAGAAATGTCAATTGAAACTAACGGCGGACTTTTCACGAGTTGAATATTTTGGACTCGTTCGGAGTCTTTCGTGGAAGTGTTCTACGATTCATTAATTTTCCCACTGAGGAGCTTCAGACATGATTTTCCCTGAGCAAAAACAAGATCTTGCTTGAGACTTTCTCTAGATATACCTCTCGATAGAGAGCAAGCAAGATATTGCTTCATTGTATAGGTATTTCCTATGTATGCTTTCTATTTGATTCAATTTTCATATACTTGGTAGACAAATTGAGCAAGAAGAGGTGATTTCTGTGAAACCCACTTATGAGGCAGGGAAGTAGCTGTTCAAGATGTACCCGTTTTGCTTCCTTGTGAAAGAATCAAACGCCTTTGAATGATATACACTTACTCACCAATAGAGAGAATCTGGATTATTTTTCGATTTTACTTCTTTCATAGAACCTGTAAGTTCTATTTTAAAGTACTAAATGATCAGACTTTTCACTAGCGATTTGGTAACAATTTGGTGACAGTTTAATTTCCTTGTTGATTTCTTTGTTCATTCAAAAAAAAACCACATATAATTTAAACGCCTCATTTACTGGTAGAGACGCAGCACACTTGATGATCGAACAGAACTCGATTTATAATGGAATGGAATATTTGCATAACGAACACACATCACCTGCAATGCATGTTTATATATACATGAATTTATATTTTGAGTATTGTTTCAATTCCATATATATCGAATATTTAAATATCGCAGATTCCTGAGTGGAATGAAATCCATGGCGTCAGCTTTTCTTTATGAATATGAATGTTTTTAGTCTTCTCTCGACACCAACTTTCAAAAGAATCCTGGATTCTTTGATTAAATATGAACTGCATAATTTCTCGGCAGTATGAAGTTGTCATGAATAACTTGCTTCTGGATATAACAGTGTTATAGAGTGTCGTACGTCGTTATCACATCATAGGTTGGACTTATTTGGTGACTGGTGTGATAACAGTGGGATTTTCAAGTCACTTCGAGACAGACGATTCAAATGTACTAACAATAAAATTATCAATTCCTCCACATGAAAATTTTTCGTTTCGTTTCATGATGACCTGATTGAGAAGATCTTAACACTTAGAAATCCCTTCCATTTCCACTAACATAAACAGTTTCTGCAACGTTTTTCCATCAATTTTTGTTCAGAAGTAGAAAATAGTAGCTCATTTTTGAATATAATTGTTATAGAGTTGTTGGGGAAAAATGCGCGTATAGGAAAGGTGGTAACCAATGCTTTTTGGATGTGAGAATGTGCTCGATTCTGAACTTCAATATATTCTTAGGAAATCTTCCATATTCTTATTCGTTTTGGTATATTCGGGGTACGGTTCCGGGGAAAATTAACGTCCCCATTTCAATTTGGATAACTAGATATGGATGACCTGGGAATTTCATTCAGACCAGTTGATTATAACTCTGTGCATACAGATGGGCACATCTTAGAGCCAAGCTAGTAGACTCATTGAGAACGAAAATCGTTTTTGGAACTCTAATAGAGAAAATAGCACGAATATTTGAACTTTCAGACTCTACCCTAGGGTTGTTCTTTACTTTGTTCATACAATAGTGGTTCGATTGAAATGAACATTATTTCAAATTGGAAGTTGTTGTTCATTACCAGGATTTAGCTTCCTCAATATTTTTCTCCTATCATTCGAAGTGAAAATGTGTTGAAGAGCTGAGGAAGAGTCTCGTTCATATAAACATTCTAAAATATTGGAGAGAATTGTAAAAGATGATTGATATGTTTTCATTGCAGTACCACACATAACATGCCTACAGAAGCTACTGTATTGGAATATGTATAGCGTTACATATAAGGTATTTTTATCTACACCCGTACTCTAATAATACACTTATATGCCCACAACCCGTTTTATAATGAAATCCATTACGATACAGATTTTTCATTACGATACAGATTTTCAACCAATAGAAACCCATTATTTTTCAATCAAGCATGATGTGCATGCTCTGCATTTGACATTTGTCAAGTCAAAATCGGTATAGGTATTGAACTTTCGAAGAATATAGCCAAACTTCGATAATCATAACAAAATGTCTGATACCAGCGATATGGGAGAATCACCTTCGACACCTTCACCGACAGAAATACAGTTAGAATGATTAAATTTTTCTATTGACAAATGCATGATTTATCACTTATTTTTTCATCAAATTTTGTGGGCTCTCCGTAGCCGAGCCGTCTATGGCACTGACATTGAATATTCTATCTGGAGGAGACATTGGTTCGAATCCGGTCTCGAGTAATCTTTTTTTTCTTTGATTTTTGATCTTCTTTTCATATCTCATCGTTTTATTTCTCGAAGTAATACTATTAATTACAATTCTGTGGAATTTTTCAAAGAAATTCGTTAAATTAGTATTATTGTGTGCAATATAAATATAATATTTGTGGTCTCGGTAGTGTAGTGGTTAGCATATCTGCCTATCAAGCGGAAGGCCGGGGTTCGAATCCTCGCCGGGCCACCGTGCTGGGTAATCGCACGTTAAAAGGTAAGGCCTCGTTGATCCATCGCTCGCACAAGTTTCGACTTCTGAGGGTTGACGTTCGTCAGCTGGTTAACGAAAACGAACAATTTTAGAACAATTTTTTTTAGTTCTTCACTATTTATCGGGTGTAGATGAAATAGCGTATGCAACTCTCATGTAATGGTTATTAATACACTCGCATCAACCATACGAAACTCACCTTCGGCTCGTTTCGTATCCCGGTTTATGCTCATGTATCAATAACCATCATTACACGATCGTTGCATAATATACTATTGTAGTAACGATTTCATAAGGGAATTGAAGGGGAAAAGTTCCAATGGAAATTGAAATAATTCTGTGAGTCATCACCAGAATGAATCAGCCCCGACAATATATTATTCAAATCGTTTCGTATTATTTTTGCTACTCATCCCTATTTTTCAGTATTTGATGAATGACGTCCAAGAGTTCAATAAACTTAGATGAACTGAATATACAGTTTGGACCTCATTTATAGTAACGTTGACATTTCTGACCTAACCTACCCTAACCAGGGAGATTGAATCGATTAAAGGAACATCCAATACTACATTCTCCAGGCTTCAATTCATTGTAATTTTTCGATTTCATCGGAACATCAGATTTCAAAGTTTTTATAACTCGGTTTTATAATAGAATAATAAAAAACCGATGAATTTGAAACGACAGAATTTCTAATTCTTTTCTCCGTAGTTTTCTGGGTTTCTAACACACCACAACCCGATGAATGAGAATATTGAAATCTAACCAAGGGTAGAAGGGCAGATTTTTTATTCACCCCAGGAACTTGCTGCGTCAATTGAAAAACAGTTTCTTCTAGATAGAGCGAGTTCAATTAGTCAGCAACTTCTTGTAACTAACTCAAATTTGCCTATCACAAAAATTACGAGAACGTTAACGTTTCGGAAACAAATCCGCTTGACCATTTTCATAATTGATCTTTGTCAAAGATTTGATATCTGACATAACATTTTGTCCTCCAGGAGGGACAGCCATCTGCGATACATATAAAGCGAATTCATAGAAATGCAGTCTTACCCAGACAGCATGATGAGAACAGATTCCTTCAATTTCCTGCCATTGTCCTCTTTTGACATAATAATTCTACACTCGGTATAATCAATATTGCAGTTTTTATTCTAGTTTTTGTGTGTTTTACTCAAACATCAACTGAAACTCACACATTACTGGAATCAATAAGACCCAAAATACATTCCAATACTCTCCAGTTGTGCAAATAGTCAACCGAATTGTGAACAAAGGAAATGACGATGTTATATGGGTACTTGACCTCCGACGTCGCCAAATAGGGTAAAAATGACGCCAAAGAGACGCCAATGTGATGCCGCTTGAGGGATGATTTCATAAACTACTGGAAAACATGGAGTATCCATCACTTTTTAATTAGGTCTACGAGTATTCCGAGTAGATTAATAGCCGATTGCCATATATATCAATATATACCAATCGAGTCGAAGGTAATGAATATTAAATAATTTTTGTGTCAGTGATACTAAATCAGGCTGAGTAGGTATTTCTTCAGTTATTTCTATATTATGTCGAGTGTGATGGAGTGTTTTCAGCTTACCATAATAATGGTTCGAGAACAAAATAACGGAAATTGATGGAGACAATACTTTCCGATCAAGACCCCAGGGGCAGTTAGATATATTGGAAATTGACAGTTTCTTGAAGAAGAGAGTATCATTTGATTTTTTCCTCAAGTGTAATCCAATTGGTTTTTGTTTCATGGCGTTACTCTGAAGAATAACGTCAACTTTGCGATCTTGAATGATAGTAGGCTGTCATAACGGCACATAATAGGCCTTGCATCTAATATCACGTGTCTTTCTTCCCAGGATATGACAAAGAGAATTTTAAAATATTGGACCCCAACCAACCTAGCCTCAAGACATCAGATGTTTAGATCGGGAGAAGTTCTCTGATTTTGAAAATAAGCCTAATGAATATATATATATATATATATATATATATATATATATATATATATATATATATATATATATATATATATATATATATATATATATATGTTCGGATATGTTTCCGCGGTCAGTTGTGTGTTGTTGTTGAGTTCGGATTGAACCGCGTCTGGAGTTTTGTTCTCGACGTTTCGGCTCCGATTTTGGAGCCATTTTCAAGAGGTAAATGTGACTTCACGCTGAGGTCTCAATCTGCCTACTCCCCAGGTGTTGTCACAGGGGGCAAGGGATTGTGACTTGATGCCGGGGCCTCAATCTGCCTACTCCCCAGGTTTCGTCACGAGTTCTTTCTAAGGTCTCAATCTGCCTACTCCTTCGATCTAAGGACTGGAATCAACCGTGTTTTATGGCGAAGTTGGAATAATCTTCAAAAAACAAAACAAACTGTATCAGTGACAAGACTGAAATGAACGTTTGCCTATATTATTTCTCTACACTCATCTGTAGTTTCTTCCAAGAGTAAAAAGCAAATGATAAATAGGGAATTCGATAGTGATGAAAAATTACGATATTGAAATTTTGCTTGCATTAAAATGAAGTGATTCAGAAATATTTCTAGTTATTCTAATTCTAAAATGCCGAAACTTTTTTGAGTTTTTCATCGGTACTAAAATTATCGGGTTGATGTTCTTAATGCCGATTTTGCATTAAATGTTCGGGTAAATTTTGATGAGAAGGGGTCATTGGAAAGATAACTTTGTACCTTTTCACATCTTATAAAACTCGACCCCACTTTCTACATGAAGGTGGACAGACGTTAAAAAATATGTGTGGAACGTGTTCCCTTCGAAATTGAACCTCACGTGTCCGATCCCTTTTGATTCTCATTCCAAATTAAGGAGAAAAGCTAGGTCCTCACTTCTCGTTGTGTGGATACATGTATATGGGTGGTTTTACTGGTTATTCCAGATCAGTTGATTATTTGCTCACACTTCCAGATGTGGTTTCAAAGAGTGCACTCCACGGATGTGAAAAACTCTTCTATATCTGAAATCACAAAGTAAAATTGATATTGTTGCTTTAACGAATATTTTTTGATTCACTTTTTCTTTTATGTATTTCGAAATATCTCACACAAACCCTCCAAGGATCACACTATGGAAATAATTCAGTTTTAATTGAACCCTCGTCTGAAATCAAGAGTAACACAAAATACACACAGAGCATTCGCCAATATTCCCCGGTTTTGCAAGTAGGACAGGCCACTTCCTGAAGGAAGGAAATGACGAAGTTGTGTACTTGACTCCCGACGTCGCCAACTAGGATAAAAACGACGTCAAAGGGACGCCGGTTTCATAATCTACTCGGAAACGTGAAGTAGGTATCCATCAAACAATTTTTAATTAGGGCGACGAGTATTCATTCCCAGGAGATATAATTACGTTTTCGAAATCAAGATGGAAATTTAATGACCTTCCTATTTTCAACGACTAAATAATATTAATTTTCCTACTGAATCAATTCAACATAAAACAAGATTGTTTCGAAGCTCTGTTTTTCCAAAAAGCGTAGAGTTATCTTTCTTATTTTTCTGACTTATTCTTTTTTGATTACTTATTCGTTTCCAACTGACAACTTGGAAGTTCTGACTCAGAGGTCGGAATTATATTTTTCCGGCAATTGTCAAAAATATCAACATTTTTGAAGAGACATCATTTCAATGAATCCTGTAAGTGTAAGGTAACGAGAAACAACTGCTAAATGTCATTACTGGCTTGTTAAGAAATATTGGGTATGGACTGAAAGTAACAAAGTACTAACCGGTACTCAGTGGAATGTTTTAAGATCGGTTACCTGAGAAACTATAAATTACTGGTTACTTTCGTAATACATCAACACGCAAAATTACAGCAGTTGATAGCCCAATATTTGCATGTGACTTGGTTGACATTTGATTCAAGCACTTTTCAGTGCGACAGCAGGGGTTGGTTAGTTTTGGACCGTATCAATAGTCCAGGAGGACACTACAAGAACGCATGCTTGGTAATCAACTCAAAATCTTGTATTCATCGACTAAAGCAAAATAATCTTCGGCGCAACCGGTGATAACATGGTGGCAAGGATTGTTGAGTGAATTATATAGTGTACACGAACTGTACCCATTCCGACCCACTCGAAACAAATGAAATTCTAAACGATCTTATATAGAAAGAAAGTGACTCATTAACCTCGGTTCTATATACCTGGCAGGACGCTTGAAATTTCGGGATGTCCTAATGCTACTATGTGTATAGCCATTACTCTAATATTATTATTATCGATTCAATAATTAATTTCAATAAATTGCAAAATCGGGCCTTTCGTTTAAAATGATCTTAAGAGAACTCTGATCATATTTTTAATATTGAAAAAACATCTCTGTATCATTTTTATCGTTTTATAAGACAACTCATGAGACAACTGCTATATAAATCAATAGTAGCTGAGGGCATGAAGAAATGACAAGCGTCCTGCCTCGTATCTAACACTGATTGTGGGAACTTCTTATATAAATCACCTATCGGTGGAAGTATATATCTAATGGAGTATTGATTACAATATTTGATTCAAAATAACAGAAATGAAATGGAAGGGAACTCAATCTATTTGACCAACTCAAAAAAATCACATATCATTTCAACTTCAAACAAAATACGTCATCAATATACATGGCGAATAAAACAATCATTTTCAACACTAATGAAGGCGTGGCATAAATTATTTTTTGGTAAATAAATGGTAAATTAATGTCTTAATGTTTAATGTTTTAATATATTTTGCAATGGCAAAAAATGCCATGTTGAATAATTACTGCTAGGAAAATTGAAAACGTTGAAGATGTAGATAATTCACTGGAAGAAGTACTTCAAATCTTCAATCTTAAAATGAATGATGAACAGATGATTTTCCAATATCAAAAATATGATCAGAATTCTCTTCAGATCATTTTAAACGTGTTCCTGATTCTGTAATCAATTGAAGTGAATTATTGAATCGATAATAAGAATATCTATCTCTCGATAGCTATACACATAGTGGCATAGGACATCGCGAAATGTTTAGCGTCCTCCCAGGCGTATCAAATCGAGATCAATAACACACCTATTTATTTTATATATAAAATCGTCTGAATTTTCATTTGGTTGAAATTTTTAGAGGGTCGGAATAGGTACAGTGCACACTAAACAATTCATTCAACAATCCGTGCCACCATGTTATCACCGGTTGCGTCGAAGATTATTTTGTTCTATTCCATGTATACAACATTTTAAATTAATCACCAAGCGAGTCGGAGTTGGTAGAAAAAAATTTCATTAAAAAAATACACAAAGTATATGTGCCCAATTCGCTGAGGCACTAAGGCATCATTCTATTGACTATAGTTAGTAGTGTTAGAAAAATATGTTTCATGCGTAACTGATCGGCTAGCGTTCTTGCAGTCCCTTCCCGTACTATAAGATTTTTGTTACTTTCAGACTTTGACATCACAACTAGTGGACTGGCCTTCATGGCATTTTTTCTCAAAGCACGATGCGTAATACAAAGGGAAGGGATGATACATTGTGAAGGACAGAATGATAATTTCATGCTTGAATCACTTCATCTTTCACAACCATTTTTCATCAGCTACATTGAGAAAGGAATGCCATTGAGTTGAATTGGAATTATTTCATCTTGCTTATTCCTCTCTCTTAGATGGAATGTCAATGCTTCCGGACCATACCTATTATTTCCATTCACTTGACTTGACCTGTCTCTTAGAATTTTTCGAAATCAATGATACAGCCTAGTTTATAACAGAGTTGATTGAAATAGCAAATTTTTTAATGTCATTCTTGACAATTGGAAGAGAGATAGTATGTATATCACTTAAAAAAAACACATTCCCAGCTCATGCCTCGTGAGGCTTTTTTTTTACTGGGTAAACATTATACAATTTCTCACTTCCAACTGGGAAATATCGACTGAGAACTCACAGAAATACATTTTAAACCCAATAGGAACTATGATACATTTGAGGTTACTTACATATCTTATATATATATATATCTCGAGTTCGGAGATCGAAACTCTAGACATCACCTAGAAGATGGCAAATGAGACTTTGCCGAAACGTTGTGAGAATTATCCTTCAGATGATCAAAACCACAGAACACGGAATGAAACCCGATAAATCAATGCATCATATATATATATATATATATATATATATATAGGTCTTGCTGTAGTGAGGTTGCAGTCTACAGCAAGACCTATACTCGAACCAGTCACGAAATCATTATTCTATATATATATATATATATATATATATATATATATATATATATATAATATTAGAGGATATTCTTGACTGTTTGTTGAATGGGTGTTCCGTCTAGCCTCTTCAAAGAAAGAAGTCTTTCTTACTTGGCCGAGCTCTCAAAAATTTTATTGTCTTTTCCAAAAATAGAAAGTAATATAAAAATATCTTAATGTTAACTTCAGTGAATAGAGTTATATATATATATATATATATATATATATATATATATATATATATATATATATAACCGTCCTGGCTAGTTGACTTCAAATGTCTGTTGTCAGAGATACTGGCTTTTTCTAACAGTTAGTTCTCTCTCAATATTTGTGTTTGAACTCTCTCACGAGATGTTTAGTCTGTTATTATCGATCGATCATATCAATCACCGCTCTCTAAAATATCCTGCCCTTTGGGGTGGTATGTAGAATCTGATGTTTTCACGGAGTTCTATGCGAAAATTGTCCCTTCGCGGTTTACATCCGTTATATCCATTATTGGTTTTTAGTATTTGGGAACATTTTCAACACAGCTCTATTATTATAATACCAAGTAGACAATAGTTGCGCTCGATGCGAAACTACAATAACATTAGAAGTAGAAAAAATGATACTTTATGGAATATGAGTTACGAAGAATAAACATGTAATAGGTATTGATAGTCTATTGGAACTCAATTATTTTCAGATTAGAAGTACCACCAAAACGTACCTGTGATTTTTTATTCAAGTTGACACGTGTATCCAAATGACACTTTTATTATTCCACCTGATTTGTGTTTAGAATCTTTTTCCTTATTCTGAATGAATCAATCGTCTGAATGATATTCACGTATCAACAAACTATAGTCGCTACTTACCTCTCTGATATAGACCTTTAAACGAGTTCTGGATCATTTTTGCACAGAGTTGGAAAAGAAGAAGCAAAAAATTCTCAAAACTTTTCTGTCTCCACAGAAAGAATCGACTGGTGAAATTTTTCTTGGAGAAACATTTATTTACAAGCATCCGCAAGTTAGCCCCCCCTCAGCTCAGCGCAGTTGGAGTTTTTTGTAAAAGGCTACAACAGCTTCAGAAACTACTTTTGCCTTTCTTCGTCTCCGAATTGAAAAAATAAGAATTACAACTTGTATTAAAGGAGTAATTCAACAACCACCCCCTGTTGATAGGTACGTGTTAATCATTCATAGATGTTCGATACATTCACAAAGAGGAAAGAGGAGTGCGATGGCATATTTTTTTTATTGTCACGAAAGGCAATCATTACGCCACTGTCTTCTAACCAAGATTTGAATGGGATCATACTGCACGATCAATGTTTTCTGAATCCGATAAAAGCACACAAACACACAAAAATGACTTCTCAAGATTCAGCTGTTATGCAAATAACAACCCCTTCGGTGGATCTTAATGGCGATATTATGTACCAGACGGCGCCCACTAAGATAAAAACGTTGTTGAAGGAACGCCAGTGCCATTGTGAGTTCAAGAGAACCGATACTCCCTCTGGTTGAAATTTCGAAGTGGTACAAGTCTGGGCCAACGTGACGCTATTATCTTGATTCAAAGAACTGAAATGTATATGTGGCACAACTCGAAGCATCCGCCTGGCATTGGATTTGTGAATGCAACCATTTCAAAATGCAAAATCCAGTGTCACATAACACGCTCTAGACAATGACCACAAAATTGGTGAAAGCTATCTTAAACTGGTCAACCTTGTTAGCGAAACGCACATTGAGTGCAGTTTGGTATTAGGGTAATTATTCTCTAGGAAAAGTTTCAACTCTTACACCAAAGGTTCCAATCTTATCGTTTAACACTAAATTGAATCGGGTTAGACGAAAAAATCAGTCATGAAAATGAAGGCCTATTTTAGACGACTTCTTCAGAGCCGAAAGGAGTTGGAAAATAGAAGTTGGCCAGGATGAAGTGTCTGAGAAGTGTGTCAACAACTAACGAATGTAATAAAAACAAGAACACTTGTAGTTTGGAAAACGTAGGGCCTTCATTCCGATGCGGAAAGGAGAGAATATAGGAAGGTGTGATTTGAGGGGCAGAGTGTGATTCTATTGGAATGTCAGATTACGACGATATAAAAAATAATATGGCAAGTATGTCCATTGCGTGACAATTTCTATGGAGTTTCTCAGGAATCTATCTTGAGGTACCTCATGTGTCTGTTCCAATCAATACATCAGATTTGAGTTCATGCGTGAGGATCTCGATAACGGCAAGAGAAAGAAGTAATCATTGAAGCAAAGTTGCCTATTTTTGAGTCCTATGGATTTATACAAAATATACATCTTTAGTTTTAGAAATATACAGAAAATGACAGAGAATTCCTGATTCCTTTCTAAAATACTGACCAGTATTTTTTCCATGCAATTCTGTCATGAATACATATATTATAAGATATTTGAGTTTTTTTTTCTCAGTTACCAACTATATGAATGAGTACTTTATGCCTCGCATCTACTTGAAAGCGAATATTATTTCAAAGTTTTTCAAATATTCATGATGTTGATGCAATAACAAACTCATGTTACTGCACCACAGGTATGAATGGATGTATTGCTACTTTGTACCTTCTGTTCAAAAAACATTACTCCATGCCGGATGAAACCTTTCTCCGTAGTTTCGTGGGTTTTTAACCTCCCACAATCTGAAAAAAACAAAAATCAATATCGGAATACATACCAGTGAAGAAGGGTAGAATTTCATTTTTCCTGAAAAGATGCTTTGTTAATTCAAAAACAGTTTCTTTCAGATAAAACAATTCCAATTAGTCAGCAACTTTTTGAATAATTAATTTGCCCATCGAAAAAATTGAATCCATATAGTTCGATTCTTGTTTTTTTTTGAGTTATACGAGAAGTAGCTGGATAATTGGACGTGTTCTATTCAAAAGGAACTGTTTTTTAAATAATGCAGCAACTTCTCGGGGTAGATAGCAGTCTACCCTTCTACACTCGTATAAATTCCAATATTAATTCTTGATTATAACCTTGGAATATTAATAATTGAATATTCTGTACGGCCCTCAACTCCTAACTTCAAATGTTATATTCAGCAGAGTACCGTAATAGGAAAGGTTTCTCTATCCAACGCAACGGAAGTGAACCAAGCAACATTGACCATCAGCGTTACCCCGATAAACATCAATGATTGATTACTCGGAAATTCAAGGAAACGGGTTGTAGCTCACAACCTAATCCAGATGGAAAATAAGCTGTTTCTCTGGCAAGTTTTGGGGAAATTCCGGAATTAATTGATTAGGAGCTAAAAGTTCCCGGTAATTTTGATGAAATACTAAGCGAGTTTCAAATTTCATCCTAAGCATGAATGTTCTATTTAGAGCTTACAGACGCGAGCCGTGCATGTTTTTGAGGCTTTACAAATAGTGGAGTTTAAACGGGAACCTATCGTGCTATCCCGTGGGCACTTTGTTGCTAAAATGTAAAACCCATTTTTTATCGTTTGTAGGAATAATATTAATTTTTCTAATAGAACTAACGGTTTATTTCATAATTCGGTGAAAATACATAACTATAACACACAACAGACACTTGTTGCTCTTACTACATCTTGGCTACGACTAACTCTAATAATGACACAGGAAGTTGGCCACAGAACCCTCTTCCGGTCAACTGTCATAAGTGATCCTAAAGTGCGCGAAATTCAAATTCAAAAAATCATTACTACAACTCGGCCAACCTGACATATGATCGTCTCGATCTTAACATACATAAATATGGCCTTCTTAATGGGTTTCAAAACACATAATCTAGAAGCAAATGAATCAAGATACATATTACTTCTAATACATAATTCATAACATAAATGTTCACATAACAAGGCTTCTTAATGAGTAATATTGATACATAAGTTTTTCTTAAGATTAGAATAGGTCCAAAATTCGTTATGGGAATGAAGAATAACTTTGATGATTAACAAAATACGGTAAGTAGACTAGTTTTTCTCTAAATCTATTACAATCCAAGGTTTCATATTATCAGGTGAACATATACCTTCAAAAGGTCGCTGAGTGATTTGGAAGTTTTCAATATCACTCACAACATATCGATCGTTTCCTAGTAGTTTTCTTATTTCGTAAGGTCCTCTATATTTTGGAATCAACTTTTTATTTACATTAGGGGTTACATCGGTATTTCTAATCATTACATAATCTCCAACTTGATATTTATGTGGGACTTTATGATGTTTGTCAAATTGAACTTTATTATATTTCTGAACTTTTTCATTTTGAAGTTGTGCTGACTTACGAATAACATCTAAATTCACACCATCTTCTTTTTGATCTTCTATATAGTTTCGAATACTATCATTTCTATCCCTCTGCTGTGTTCCAAATAATAGCATCGAAGGACTGTTGGAAATAGACTTACAAAAAGTATTATTGATTGAAAATTCCACAACTGGTAAAAACTTATCCCATTTATTCTTCAACTCTGTTAATTTTGACAACATAGGTGTTAGATCCCTATTAATTCGCTCTATTTGTCCGTTTGATTTTGGCGATGCAGTAGCAATTTTGATATGTACAATGTCAATCTTCTTAAGATATTGTTCAAATTCTTGAGAAGTAAACGCACTACCTCTATCAGACACAATGCGAATAGGTTTACTATAATAGACAAAATAATCTTTAATTAATTTATGAATAACTTCAATTGTTTTGGTTGACTTTACATCATATAACTTTACAAATTTAGTAAATCCATCAATAATTTCAAAAATATATTTCTTTCCTTTAGGAGTTTTTTCTAGGGGTCCATAATGATCTATATGAATAGTTAGAAAGGGTTTGTCACCCTTAGGTATGTTATACAATAAACCTTCAGCAGGACCAGTAACAGGTGAGTAAGTTAAACATTTCATACAATTCTGAATATATTTTTTAACCTTATTTTTCATTTCAGGGAACCAATATACTCTGGAAATATATTCGGTGGTTTTTTCGATACCAATATGTCCCAGATGATCATGAGATCTTTGGATAACTTGACTTTCCATATTGGTTGGAACGTAGAATAAAATTTTGTTCTTTATTTTTCTATAAACAAGACCATTTCTTAATTCAAAAGTTTTCATTTCTTTTGATTGTAGCTCTGTCGCTATATTTTTTATTTCAGGATCTAGGTTTTGACATATTGATAAATTTTGTTCAAAAGTATTTTCTTCTAGAACTAATATAGAATTGACTCGACTTAAAGCATCCACATGTTTCATTCGATTGCCTTCCCGATGGACAAGTTCATAATCATAATTTTGTAAGATTAGAGCCCATCGATTAATGCGGGGATTAATTTCTTTTTTATTCAAAGCTAATTTAATAGAATTACAATCAGTAACTATTTTAAATCGTATACCTTGCAGGTAAATATGAAATCTATTTAAAGCGTTCACTATAGCTAACATTTCCAGTTCGTAACTATGAAATTTTGACTCTGAGTCGGTAGTTCTCTTACTAAAATAAAAAACAGGCTTGAATAAATTATCTTTTTGTTTCTGAAGTAATATAGCACCATAACCTCTACAACAGGCATCACAGTGTACCTCTGTAGGTAATAAGGGTGAGTATATGGCTAGAATAGGGGCATTAGTCAATTTATTTTTAATCTCTCTAAAAGAGTTCAATTCAGCTTCACCAAAGTTAAAAACAGAATTTTTTCTTATCAAATCATATAAGGGCTTGGCAACAGTAGCAAAAGACAGAATGAATCTTCTAAAATAGGAGGCTAGTCCCAAAAATCTATGAAATTTTTTAGAAGTATCTGGTACAGGATAGTTCTTAACTGACTCTACATTTTCTGGGTTTGGTTTAATACCTTCAACACTCACTACATACCCTAAGTATAATACTTTATTTTGTATGAAAGTACATTTGTCCAAGCGTAATTCGAGTAAGTTCATTATCATCAACTGAAAAACTTCTCTGAGTATTTCTAAATGATCTGAAATGGTACTTGTGGCAATAAGAATGTCATCCAAGTAAATCATGACTTTATGTTCTAAAATTAGCTTCCTGAAAATCTTATGAATGAACCTACAGAACACAGAAGGTCCATTACAAGTCCCAAACGGTAAACGTAAGTATTCAAACTGTCCAATAGGTGTTGTGAAAGAAGTATATTTAATAGAGTCTTCTGACATTTTAATGTGATGGAATCCACTTTTTAAATCAAGACAGGTAAAATAACATTTATCTTTTAATAAATCTATCTGATCATCAATTAAAGGCAACGGATAATGGTCTCGTACCATTACTTTATTTAATTCTCTATAATCAATGCAGAGCCTATAATCGATTCCATTTTTCTTTTTAAGTAGAACAATAGGGCTAGCATATGGTGAGTAGCTTTCTCGAATATACCCTTTTTTGACCAGTTCATCTAAAATTATTTTCAATTTATTTTTCTCATCATAAGACATTTTTCTTGGTCTAAAGGCAAAGGGACGATCATTTGTTAGAATAATTTTACATTCAAAGTCAACATCAGGCTTATCTGGTCGGGGAGCTTCTAAATAATAGGAAATTAAGTCTCTTATTTTTTTCTGAATTGGGAATGATAGTTCAGGATTTATTTTGACTGAGAAATCTCTGGTATTTTCATCTATATCTATCAGCATTAGTTGATTAAGTTCAACGTCATTATTTCTTTCTACTTTTTCTTGAATTTTAAAATCTTTTCCTATAGTAATTTCAAAATTATCAATAGAAGTGAAATCTCTTCCCAACAGTGCTGAAAATGTCATCGTATCATTTGGAACAACATATAAATTAATGGGGATAACAACATTTTGAATTTCTACAATACCATCATATACACCTAGTATCTCTAATTTACTACCGTTTATACCACAAAAATCAGATTTTACAACATTGGGTTTGAAAGAGCCTTCAGGTAAAACTTCACTTTTAATCAAACTTACCTGTATCAAGGCAAGCTTTGACCTTGATAGACTTCACTATGTATTATTAATGTATTATTTTTCCGACAGAATAATCGACAACTTTCCCAGAAATTTGCGAAAGTCGGATACACAAGTGTATCTTTCAGTAATGTGATTATGAGAAAAAAGATATCTTTAAAAACATTTTCACAGTAGTTTTTTCACATTCAATTTCAAGCCTAATTCTGAATATTATTTTAGCTTAAGATTTTTCAAAGAGGGTGTCCAAAAGGAGTAATCTAGAGAATTTGCGTGTAAAAAGGGTGCAATTTGACAGTCGACATCGTGTAATTTATCAAATCCCTATTGGCAACACTGATTTGTGCTTGAAGCTTGAACGTTCACGAATTTTCCTTTGATTATCCAAATTCGCCATGCAGATTGTTCATATGAAGATCATGTTGAATGAGAATGTAGGTAGGTAGGTTGAATTTTTATGTTTTCTTTACAATGATGTGTTTATAGGTATAAGATGAAGTTAATTCAAGATACTTATGGGTGCTTTCACATTCAGACTTGGCCTGGCATTCTATTCTCCAATGATGAGCATATCAACATTGATACGCTGCATTGTTGCTAGTCCGGTACCTACTTGGGCAGATGCTAGAAAAATTGGAATAGTTGCTATTCATGTTATAACCAGTTATGAAAAATTTCATTTTATATAATGAACATGATTCCAGCGGTATGAGAAGAAAAACTATGGAAGTGTTTGAAAGGAGTCCAAGTTTCCCAATGCTACACAGAAAAGATTGAACACGCTCTACATTATATCCTTGGAGTATTCAAAAATGTATTATGAATGCCTGTGGATAAGGTAATACAAGATAATGAGGTATGTTGTTTTAATAAGGGATAAAGAACTGAAAATTGTCAACACTAATGTATCACCATTTTAGTGTTTAGAATGGAAGTCAACAGGGATTGCACATATCCTTACTTTAGAACAAGTTTTAAAGGATCTGAAGGCGTTTCGAATGATAAGCAAGTGAGTTTTTTTTTAAACGTTATCAGGATGCAATGGTTGCTAGAGTGTAACAGCTTGTAAAACGACAGAAAGAAATCTTCACATCAAGATATTATGGACAGAAGATAATAAATTTGCTGAATACTAAATGGAGATGACAATGTGTGTATTCATAACGTGAGGAATAAAGCATATTCAGTTGTTATGGAGTTCAATGAAGAAGAGAACGAGATTAACTTTGTCAAATGTGAAGACTGTGCTGCCTATTCAGGTAAGTTGAAGATAAACTGTGGTATGCAGTATCCTTTGGGCTAGAAATAGAACTTGTATTTTTGATATGTGTGTGATCAGTTGATGGTGGCACATGGCACACCTGATCTCGTACTAAACACCCTCAGTACTATGTCTTTTCAAAGAATCTGCCTTCAGGAAATTCTTATCAGTTTGAGTTATCTGCTTTTCAGCTACATGTTCTGTTGGTCATTTTTGTTGATGAAGTGTGAATAAGGTAATATTTCGAAATACTATATTTGATGAATATTCTCTTAACTGGATTTGTTCCAGTCATTTATAATTTATATGGAT
This sequence comes from Zygogramma bicolorata, assembly GCA_032362365.1. Taxonomy (NCBI): domain Eukaryota; kingdom Metazoa; phylum Arthropoda; class Insecta; order Coleoptera; family Chrysomelidae; genus Zygogramma; species Zygogramma bicolorata. The sequence continues at coordinate 597,792 of JAVJAQ010003535.1, forward strand.
CGAATACATATCAGAGAAGTAAACAATACTTCTCAATAGGTTTTATATTAATAAAGATAAGTGAGATCTTTCACTCTTATTCGAACCACCAACAGAATAAAACTGTTTAAAGAATGTGAAAGCAAAAACATTTGTTCCTGTATTAATAATATTACTATTAATTCAAATTGGCCAGTGTGTTAGTAAGGAAATATTAATTTTCGAAAACAAAACTGAAAAAATAGTTTCGTTTTTAATACGGTCAATAACTATTTCAAAACAATATTGAAATTGTTAATTTTTCATCACTATACAGTTCAAAAATAAAAAGTGAGATCCTGGGCTAAACAAAATCAACTATAGCTTATCCAATCCATCTTGGCACAAACTCGGTTACGTTTCCAGTTGCACACTGGTAGTTTAGACCGTGACGAAAGAAAAGACACCGTATAGGAATAAATTTCCACACAGTGAACACATATAATAGGTGTTTTTTTCCCTAGTATATTTCACAGAGAATACTGGGCATATACTTTATCAGTTCTGTGCCAAGATGGATTGGATAAGCTGTAAATATTTATGTATCCATTATTTTTCTTAGTTGGTTATACCATAACTGTTTCAATAGATATTACTATCTTTTCTTTGTCATTTATTGTGGTATTATGATCTGATGACATTATTTTAAATATTTAATTTTTTTTTGTATTTACATCGCTATATAAGAATTCATTTCTTAGGATCAGCAACTCAATGAACTTTAAAATAAAAAGATGTCTAATAAGTCAAACTTTTATCTTTCCAATGCTGGATTTTTGAACTCAACTAAACTAACATCAATCAACTACTAATAACTAAGAAAGATAAATGAATACAGGAAAACCCCATTGGGGGTTTATAAACTTTCGTCTGTCAATAAAACTAACAACTAAGAAGATGGCCATCTTTTCAACTAAGAATTAATAACTATGAACTTAACGTATGTGCATAAAACACAATATTTTCTGACATTACCAGTAATTCAAAAACAAATTAAAGATTGCGAAGAGAGGAAGTTTGTGTCATACAAATCAATTGGTGTAACCAAGACAGTATTATCTACTTGAAATTAGTCGGAATCAATATGGATCGTGAAGAAGTTATTGAAATGATTAGTATTATACTTTTAAAAGTCACAACTTTTGTTGCCACTGGAGTGATCAAGAAACAAAAAAGACGGAATGATGATATCTATACATAGTGAGAAACATATTTACAAGTGGGGTATTATTCAAGGCGTTTCATGGTGGTATCCGTTAAAATACCTTTAGAGTTCTGAAAACGACTCCTGGTAGATGTGGAATCTGGAATAACCATATCTCTTTTTATTGTATTTATTTTCAATATGAGACATTTCACCTACAAACACATCTGTTTTAATATCATCAGAGCTTTCCCAGTATGAAACCAAAAGTAGTTGGGAGGATTAAACCAATCCTTCCCATTATTTGACATGCATGTTTTGGTTACATTTTACTGACAGCCAGTGGGATTCACAGGTGGCTGTTGTGTGAGAATAACATTCCTCATAATAATTTGTTTATACAACACATAATCCACTTTGACTATTTTTCAGGGAGATGCAAACATGCTATTGCATTCTTAACTGGGATTCATCGACATAGTGAAGAACCTTCTCCTACTGCAGTCACTTGCTACTGGAAGAAGTCTGAGTTGGCGTCAATAGCTTCGTCAAAGAAATTCATTCTTGCCAAAGAAATAGGAACTTTAGATTTGGAGCCTATGGTAGCTGGAGACAGAACTTTCTCGAAAAATGTTGTTGACAATAGTATATCTAGTGAAAGAATGAATACCCAACTCACTAAATACTATAGGGAATTTGATGATACTGAGCACCTCTCTTTCCACTATCTACTTAATGCATACTTTGATGAAGTTATAATGAACATTGAAATGTTTATACAATTTGTGAATAATTTTTTCTCCTACTCTGATTTTTTAGTTCAACCAGTCCATATCATTTCTGAATTGATTTTTTGTGAAATAAAGCATAATACTGAATGTTTTTTTTGATACTTTCCAAAAAGTATACTGAATGAAAAAAAAAACTGTTTTGGATTTCATAATTTATTGAAATAATAATGAAAATTAATTTTGTACCAAAAATTATCAGTGGGAAAATAAGAGGTGATGCATTTGCTGTATTTTGAGAAGTTGAAAATTTGCCTACATTTGAAGCAAAACAATTATTTCTAGGAAAGACATCAAAGTGAATGCTTTTAATTTCTCAAAATACCACCATGAGAAAAACCCACCAAAAACTCATGATATCACCTACAAAGCAATGATTACAATTTTGTCCTATATGCATAATCTAAAAACACATTGTTTTGTTTTACTGGGTTCGTTAACCGTGGCCTGCAACTTTTAGTGCATTTGAGGGTGATAAGGTAAAGGACGCAGTACCAACTTGTCAAGCGCTATAACAGTAACCAGATCACTACGTCATTACCTTACCTCCTTTGAAGGTGTTCAAGGCAGTTGTAGATAAAACGTCAGTTATTCTAACTTGAAGGCCACGGCCAACAAACCATTATGGCTTTATATTTTTATTCAAATTTATGAATTGATATCACTTAGGAGGTAAATTTTCAAACATTCACTTAAAAAATATGTTAGTGATGAGATCGAGGATTTTACTGAAAATTCAAAAAATCATTTTGTCATACATAAAAATCTGAAAGAAATTGTGACGTTCTAGCTAAAAGTAAACTTTAATCTTGAAAAAACAAAATGTTCAGGTGGTGACGTGAGACACTAATGATAAATAGGATTCCTTCAGAAACAAAGGACCAAGTAATAAAATAATAACTTTTCAGGATTCAATGGCAAGATTTAGGAATAAGAATCTAGAATTGTAGTTATTTTATTATATGTTTGTATTCGTGAAATGTTTTACTGTCTCATTCAATTTACATTGTGGACAGAATAAAAAAAAACAAAGAGATTATTTGATACTCGATTCAAAGTCCAAATTTTAAAAAAGATCTTTTGAGCAGAAATTCAACATTTTTATTTTTCAACACTTCACAATGGAAATTAATCTTCATAGAGTAAGTAAGTGAACATTTCACTCAATAATCCTAAACAATTCCAAAAATTTATACAACATATTTTAGTGATGTGTCCATGAATATTTGAGAGGCTGATTTTCATTTCATATAATGATTTATACTTTTATTACATTTCGAGAAAAGGAAAAGATGTGTGATGCATTTTTCAGTGAAATCAATTTGCCAAAAATTCTGTTTGGAATAATTCTATTATATTGTTGATTTCAGTTAAGGGTATAAATCAGTCATTAAAACTAAGTACATTACCAGTAAAAGCCTATCTCCTATTTTATTACAAGATTGATAATTTCAGAAAAGTATACACACCACAGTGAGCAGCAAAATTGAACGAATTATATATATATACATATAAAATTTTGGTATTCTTGAATCATGGATGTTTTTTTCATTGTGGGTTCTTGGATTTCGGATTTTATTGAGAAAACGACTTCATCTCTGGCCATGAAGACCATCAGTTTATTGTTGAAGTATCATTCTATGATGTCATGAAGTTATTATTACTTGAATCGCGTTCAGATATTATTTGTGGTAACATTTTATATTATACTCAAATCAGTGCCACAAATATTTGAACGTCATTCAAATAATAATAACTTAGTGACACCATAAATCATCTTACTTGAACAACTAATAAAGAGAAAATGATTTGTAACTTAATGCCGGGGTCCCAATCTCTCTCCTTATAATATATATATATATATATATATATATATATATATATATATATATATATATATATATATATATATATGTAGAAATTGATGTTTTCACGGATCTTCGATATGCAAGATGAATTTTCTGGGTTTTTATCCGTTAGGTATCTTCTGATTTGTTCGACGTTTCGAATTCCATTTTGAATTCATTCTCAAGAACTGTGAGACGAATATCTGTCAATACCGTCCTGGTCAATCACTCCCCTTACGAAGTAACCAAGCAAGAGTAAGCAAAGACTTCAATTGTCTGTTCTCCATGGAAACTGGTATTTATAATGATTCTCTCCAGTTATTATCCGACTAGGTCCGATATTATTGATGATTATATCGTCAGCCGCTCTCTAAGGTTGTATCCTGCCCATCCAGGTATTATGTAGAAATTGATGTTTTCACGGATCTTCGATATGCAAGATGAATTTTCTGGGTTTTTATCCGTTCGGTATCTTCTGATTTGTTCGACGTTTCGAATTCCATTTTGAATTCATTCTCAAGAACTGTGAGACGAATATCTGTCAATACCGTCCTGGTCAATCACTCCCCTCACGAAGTAACCAAGCAAGAGTAAGCAAAGACTTCAATTGTCTGTTCTCCATCCATCAATTTCTACATAATACCTGGATGGGCAGGATACAACCTTAGAGAGCGGCTGACGATATAATCATCAATAATATCGGACCTAGTCGGATAATAACTGGAGAGAATCATTATAAATACCAGTTTCCATGGAGAACAGACAATTGAAGTCTTTGCTTACTCTTGCTTGGTTACTTCGTAAGGGGAGTGATTGACCAGGACGGTATTGACAGATATTCGTCTCACAGTTCTTGAGAATGAATTCAAAATGGAATTCGAAACGTCGAACAAATCAGAAGATACCTAACGGATAAAAACCCATAAAATTCATCTTGCATATATATATATATATATATATATATATATATATATATATATATATATATATATATATATATATATATATATATATATATATATATGTATAAACATATATATTAGAGTGAACTCGTGACGATACCTGGGGAGTAGGTAGATTGAGGCCCTGGCATTATATATATATATATTAATTGAATTAGTTTCTATAAATATTAATACAGTATTTTAACTATGTTTATATTGAAAGCAATTTTTTTTTTCAAAAGGATAGTTCATTTAGAGCATAAAAAATAATTACCAATAAAATGAAATACATGAGTGAATAAGTAGTAAAAAAATATACCAAAAGTAATGATGCAAAATTATTAAAAGATATACAAATAAGCATTCAAAAAATTATACTAAACAATCAATCAATTTTCAAATCAGTTTTATATTTCAGTTTACCATGAGATGATATTTCAAATGATTGAAAATGAATAGAATTTTATGTGGGCATGTTATATAAATTGGGGTTTGAGAAAAAATATGAATATAAAATCTATTTATTTGTACACAGTTTTCAAATTTCAAAATAGGTGATAATATTTCTGATACATGGTACCCTGAGCATTTCATGAACATAGTTTTGGATTACATTTGTGTATTAAACTAGTATAATAATACAAATTTTTTATATATAAGGTAAGTGGTTAGCAGAACGTATGACTAATGAACAATTCGACAGTGAATAAATTAAATTGGACAGTTAAAATACAATCACTATAAAATTATTTCATAAGAGATAAAACGTTTTCCATGCTATAGCAATATTTCCCACAAATTGTCCTGTTTAGAGATATAAACATTGAAATGCCAAAAAAAAAGACCTTTGAATTATTCAAAAACTCAATCACAATACATACAACTCATCAAAGTATTCAAGATGAGGATTTTTTTCAATTTTCAAGGAAAAACAAGTTTGAAATAAATCGGTTTACAAGCCATAGTGCTAAACAACTGACATTCCCAAAAAAAAACACACCTTTCACACAAATAACTGCTTTGAAAATTACATCTAAAAGTGTGTAATCAATTTCTGAACAAAGGGTCCTGAAAATTAATAATTCCACAAGCAATGACAACAATATAATCCAATAACTGTATGTGATTATGATCTATGCAAGAATGGGGTTCTAACATTTTAAAATTCCTCAGCCTCCCGATAACTCTTTCGACATGTATTCTCAAAGCAGCTATTCTCTTGGATTCCCTCACTTCTGCAGGTGAGCTTGGAGTTGAACTTGAAACTGAAGGAGGTCTTATCAAAGCACATCTCCTTTCTGTCAGCAGAGATGACAAGTTCTTGAACCCTCTGTCTGCCATAATTTCCATACCAGGTGTTAATTTTTCCAGATATCCACAATTTTCAACAATATCAACATCGGTTGCTCTCCCACCAAATCCATTTGAAATGAAACTGACCAATCCATCAGGAGTACATGAAATAAGATATTTGATTGTATTGCAATGCTTATATTGGGACCAGGTAAGTGCCTGATGGACTGGATTAGAAGGCTTCTCAATTTCGATTTCTAAACAATCAATAATTGAAACAACTTTTCCATATCTAGCTCTGAAAGAAATTGGTAAATGAAGTTTAATTTTTTTGGAATCTGGCCAAACAATTAGTTCCTGAAGTACTTGAGCTAGTTTAATTACTGTCTTCCTAAATATTTTCCCAACATTACTATCTGTCATCCCAAAATGTATACCTAATAATTTGAATGCATAATCAAGTCTAATCTTTTTCAAAGTTATTAAAATATTGACGGTACTCGTAGATACTGAATTGGAGAGCATTTTTATCAGAAAGTAACTTTCCAAAGGCAAACCTAAAAATATTTTGGGATTTGTTTCTATCATTATTAGAGTATGTTGTAGAAAATTGTGGATATCACCACAAGCAGAATCGGAAGAATCAGGGTCATAGTCAGAATCTTTATATGTTGCTGATCTTGTATCAATACTGCTTGCAGAGTAGGTGGAACTGGATAGTTTTTGACTATGCACATCATTGCTCTTTGGACCTCTTTCACATTTAGCTGGCACAGGTTGCTCAAGATGGTCCTTGTTCACCTGAAATGTTTGTTGATCTTAATTGAGTGTTCTCCAATAATGTACTGATATAAAAACTCCGGCGAGTCATGAGTATATTGTCAGAGAAGAGAAAATGAGTCAGCCACCCTTGCTTTGAGAGAAAGAAACAACATTAAATGCAATTAATCTGAATGGTATGCAACAACGAATAAACGGTAACACATACACCTCCAATAACCACAAGCTGGTGGTAATCTTTTGTCTGTATTTATTCTACTCTTACAATATATGTTTTTATTCTTGGGTGTTTTCCGGGTTGGTCGTGGTGTGGCAGCATGGAGAAGAACAACTAAAGGTATTTCTGTCTCATCTGAACTCGATTAACGCTAAAATTCAATTCACAATGGAGCAGGAAACCCAAGGGAGAATCTCTTTCCTGGATGTGCTGGTGAACAGACGGGAAAATGGGACCCTGGGACATAAAGTATACAGGAAACCCACTCACACAGACAGATACCTGAACAAGAACTCCAACCACCAGCCACGCCAGAAGAGAGGTGTAATTAAAACATTAGTGGAGAGGGCCCGCCGCATTTGTGAACCACAAAACCTCCCTGAGGAACTTGACCACCTTAAACAAGCGTTAAAAGGGAATGGGTATAGTGAAGCCGAATTCGAACGGGCAATACGACCCAAGAGAGAGGACACGAAGGAAACTGTAAATAAACCTGTTGTGGGAAAAGCCTTTATGCCATATATAAGAGGTGTGACGGATCGGATAGGACGAACGCTGGAAAAACACGATGTGAAAGCAATACTGATGCCAACACGAACCGTCAGAGATAGTTTAAGGTCAGCCAAAGATCCAAGAGAGCCGTGGTTAACACCAGGTGTGTACCGGATCCCGTGTAGCTGTGGATCAGTCTACATTGGAACCACTAAAAGAAGCATCAAGACACGGCTCTCCGAACACAAGAGAAATTGTCGCCTGGGACAGTCAGACAAGTCGGCAGTAGCCGAGCATGCACTCGGAGAAGGCAATCACGCGATTGCATTTGACGAAACGGAAGTGATTGACAGAACGCAGAGCTACTATCCCAGGTTACACAGAGAAGCGATAGAGATTCACAAACATAAAGACAATTTCAACCGAAAAGAAGAAGGCATACACATCAACAAAGTTTGGTTACCAGCTCTAAAGCACACACGGCCCAAACCAGTCAAGAGGAAACAAGCCACGCCCATCTCCAACACAATAATATCGGACGTCGAACAGGAGAACAGGTATAAAGCCGATCATAACGTCAATGAAGTAGTATCTACTGTGAGAACGAGATCATTGCGTCCGTTACCTCACAGACTTTGATAATGCCTACCATAGTCGTAGGCGAAACGTCAGGAATAAAAACCTGTGGACCACGGCCATCAAACCCGGAAAACACCCAAGAATCAGTTACCTCCGGCCGTGAAAGTTTACGCTCTTACAATATATGTTTTTATTTGTAGTTATTCCAATGGCTCTGTTAGATTACATCCAAATGATGATACATTTCATCGATAAAAACTCCATTGAGTCATGAGTATGTGAAATTAAACTTGAATTTCATTAGAAAAGGAATAAACGAGCCACTATAATGAATATAATACATAAAAATACTTCTAAACAGAAAAACTATGAAATAGCATAAGCAGCACTATTATTGGAATTTGTTGGGTACTTACAAATACATATTACTCGGTCATTGTTTTTTTCGTAACAGATCAATGGGCCAGAATATGAATTCAAGCTGAATTTTTTCACTCACCTCAGCTGGTTGTTTTCGTTTCATTTCAACTCCATTCTCACCCGGACCAGACACAGATATACTTGGCACAACATCCTTCTTCAATCTAGGTGTATCATTCATCAATTTCACTTTCAAAAAATTCTCTGCATCTTCTTCCAACTAAAAAAAGGTATGTGATTTCGAGTGTGATCTTGCTACAATACCTCAAAGCCAAGCCTAGCCAAATTCTATAATAAATATCAATTCAATGAACACTTTCTTGGAGTCATATTCATTATTATTTCTTATAGTAGTAGTTACAACTACACGAAAGTGTTTGTGGATGGCTAGTTTTGAACTCTAGTTATAATTTGGATTAATTTTTAGGTATTGTTACAGAAACAAGCAATCATTTTAAGAGTATTTTATACGATCAATTCCTAAACCGAATCACAATTTTCAGTTACTTACGTTGAAATGATCCTCGCAAACGTAGGCCCTAACTTTTTTAGAAACCCTATCACACCCATTCAAAGCAGTTAACCAGGCATTCCTCCTCGATGAATCGAACGGCAACAGAAAAAAGTACTTATTTGCGGAAACTTTAGAGTTGTTCTTGCACTCAGTTACCAAACAAAACTTCACAAAATCACTCTTCGATGCCATAATTTCGGGAAATTTTCCGTTGAAGCGCGAAATAACATGAAAAGTTGCGAAAGAATGTCAACACTGTCAAGTCAACAGTAATAAGTTCCTGCAACTTGTAAAAATGAAATTCCTCTAAGATATTCATTCATTAAATAGGAGGGGTGTGGCTTACCAAAACCCAACTTCATATGGTTGTATTTATGAATGAAAGTGTTGACGTCAGCATTTGATATTTTTCGTTACATAGTAGAGGTTTAAAAAAAAATAGTGGAAGGATCGAGGTCAGAAGGGCATTTTTGTGAACAGATTTTCATGCTCTATCAGATAAAATAAAAAAAAAGGGAACATTTTTTTAATTCCGGTTCCTCATTGCTATGTTATCAATAGAACCCCGAAATGATATCACGTTAGTTTTGTTGATATTCAGAGACAAGAGATTAGCACTGCACCAGTCTTTGATAATACCGATATCTGAAGATATAACCTTGTGGAGATCTGAGGTATTTTTACTGTGCCTTAGTATTGTGGTATCATCTGCGAATAACGTGAACTTTCCCTTTATATTTAACGATGTCAGATCATTAGGTACAAAAGAAAGATAATGGGACCAAGAATGGACCCCTGAGGAACTCCACTGTTTATATTAGCTGCAGTTGATGTTGAAGTAGGCATTTTAACAATTTGACTTCTACCTGTGAGATATGATTCAAACCACCTACGAGTTATTTCCTCTATGCCATAGTGATACAATTTTCTGAGCAGTATGTCATGATTGAAACAATAAAATGCTTTGGATAGACCACAAAACACCGCTGCAGCTACATCACGATTGTTAATATTGTTATAAACTTCGTTCAGAAGGGACAATATGGCGTCATTAGTGCACTTTTTCGGTTGGAATTCGAATTGTTTACAATTTATTATATTATGTGACATTAAGAAATCAGTCAAACGATTTTTCACTATTTTCTCTATTAGTTTGGCTAAAGAGGGGATAAGACAAATTGGATGAAAATCTTAGACTTCGTCATGATTGCCTCCCTTGTATAACGGAATAACCACAGATGTTTTGAAGGGGGTAGGAAAATAGCCAGCTTCGAAGGAGTTATTTATGATTATTGCTAAAACAGCCAAAGTGTCAATGGGAAGATTATCAATTATATTCATTGATATTTCGTCAATTCCAGAAGATTTTTTGTTCTTGATGGATTTCTTATTGTTATGAAGCTTTTTAAGGACGGGGTATCGTCAAAACCTTGGGATATACATATCTAAAATGGCTCGATTTCCCTTCTCAGTGAATATCGCATTGAAGAACGAAAGATAGTAATAAAAATAATTAATATACCTATACGTCAGTATTAACCTGATCTTATATATAAGTACATTATTTATTCTGAATCAGACTCTTCATCATTGTCCTCTATGAAAACTTCTTCGAAACAATTGTTGGCTCGTTTTGTCTAAGAGACCTTACTGACTCAACATCATCCCCAAAATGGCGTTTCATTTTTTTCACAATTTGTTTCTCACTCATGTCGTCAATGCCACTAATTTCGCGATATCTTTTGCCAATCGATTTTGTGCTGTATCCTTATTTTTTCCAAACCCTTCTCCATTTCCTCAAAAAGTTTACATAATGCTTCATTGTCTGTTTTGCCAATCGATTTTGTGCTGTATCCTTATTTTTTCCAAACCCTTCTCCATTTCCTCAAAAAGTTTACATAATGCTTCATTGTCTTTTTTTCAATATTAGTATTTTCAACCGATTTTTTATTGAGGTTGCGTAATTCCGTTGAAACGCAAGCGGCGTGATATTTATATACACACTTTTGTGAATCAAAAGGGGTCCGCAAGGGACATTTTTTGAAAAATATCTCCTCTACAAAAATCTGCTGGGATATCAGCTGTCAATTTGGTATTTTTTTACTTATACGAGGCAATGTTCTTTGAGCTCGTATAAGATTAATAACAGTTTTTGTGCCATTTCAAAAAACTTAGATTTTTTAGATCATCACACTTTGAGAATATATGCCGCATATATTTGTCATCATGACAATTTGTCATACGTTCTTTCGTGCATTCAATGAAAGTTTTTTTTTATTTTTCTTGAGAGTTAACCAGCTCTCCTCTTTCCAAACAAATAACACCCACATTTTGAATAAAATCGTCTTGTTCAGTAGGTATAAGTTTTACGAAAAGAAGCACGTCTTAATTCAATTTGAACTGTAATACTCACCAACTAGGTACTTTCAATAATATGATGCACACGAATTTACAACACCACACCGTTTCAAGTCAAGGTAAAATCGACCGTAACGACATCGCTTTCAGTAGAGTTGATTTTACGTTGACTATGGCATAGGAATCTCGCCCTTCCTCGCATCTTAGCGCTCGCCGCTGTCCGTCGTGACATACCATTCTGATTATTCAATTTTCTCTTGAACTAATTATCCAATCAAAATTCTGAAAAAAACAGCATGTTCTTTGATGTTTGGTCTATAACGTTTATAGAGAGCCTATTTTTGCTAGACCCAATACTTTTAGAGGTAGAGCGAGTTAAAAGATTTCAAAAGTATGGGTTTTCAGGGCAAGCGTTTTTGTGTGAAGGCGCTCCATATACAATAATGGTGCGAAGTATTTTAATAAATTGAAAAAAAATATTTCTGATGTCCGGATGGGTATGCAAATTTGAGGAATGAATTATCTCGAATCATAGATCTGAAAAACGTTGAAAAAAAAATTGCTTTTTTTTTAAAAAAGGCTCCGTACCACTCCCCACCCACTACGATTTTTGGACGACCAGGTGATTTTGCATTGAAACGGTGTTAGGAATGATAAAAAATAGGTTTTACATTTTAGCAACAAAGTGCCTACGAAAATCTATTCTAGAAGCCTTTTGCTAGTCCATTTACTCTACTAAAAGCAAACAGAACCTAAGCTCCGTGATCAATGGGAATTATAACACTACTCAAAAATAAAAATCAATATATATATATATATATATATATATATATATATATATATATATATATATATATATATATATATATATATATATATAATAGGTACTTACCAAAAAAAGATATAGTCAGCTGTGGTGAGTGTGAACAATTACATTTAATGGGCGGCCAATGAACCAATTTCAGCGCGATTTGTCGTAGGCATGTACAAATCTTTGTTTAATCTACCTACGTTGAAAGCTACCCTGTGAACTGGAATCTAACAGAATCATTCAGTAATAATTGCCGCCTTCTTTCCGACTCGGGGCTCGATGAGTGAACTAGTATTTTTTGAAAATATCAAAATCTGCGTTGCATTGACGGTGAGTTTTATGTTTATACGTGCATGTGTAGTATTTGGATTCTAGTTTGGTTCGGATTCTTTATATTCAACGATTATAACATTCAAAACGATTATATGGCATGGATCGCACTATAGTCGGGCTGTTCAAAAGATAGAATTCAAGGACGCGTGAACAGTGAATGCCTGCATAGCCACGCGTTCTAAACTGAAATAAATGAAGAACTATTTACACTGTACTGTACCCATTTGTGCTTTGTATTCACGTGTGTTACGTCAATTAAATAATATGGATGGAAACACCTCCAAGAAAAAGATCACGGAAAAGACATTCAACTGTAAAGGAAAAATGTGTAATAATGAGCACTTATAAAAAAGCATCCCAAGAGTTGATGGGAGGACGAAGCGGCGACGTTTTTGTTGAGTGGTGTAAATCGGACTTGTAACATTGGGGAGAGGAACATTCCAAGAGTGCGTGCCGTTCACGTGATCATTCTATCTTTTCAACGGCTACACTATAGGTGTGTTCGGGTTCACAACAGAAACAGTCCAGGAATGGTTCGAAATAGTTGGATTGTTGAGGCGTGAAGAGTTTGTTTCAAATATATCTACAAAAATTGGGTAGGTGACTATTTTGAACCGTCCTAGATGAGTATTTATTGCGAACCCGAATACGGTTACTTACTTCAATAAAAATGCATTCTGGGGTTAGTGTGGCTGCAAGGGTTGGGGTAAGTGTGAACTCGTAAAGCGTATAGGCTCACACTCAAAATATTCTCTGGTTCTAGATGCAAAATGGTTCGGTATTATCGTCGATGAACTCAAAGAGCTTCAAATTATTCTCAAACGGACCTCAACAATGCACTAGAAGATATAACAAGAGGTACAATGAGCATTCTCCGAGCAATTACTGAGCAGAGTAATTCTGAAATATGGAAAAAATACATTCTCATGAACAGAAATCGAAGATTCAGATGTTGCGGTGGACCAAAACATTGTTGTTCTTTCTGAACCAATTATGTACAGAAGAGGAAATCCTGATTTCCGAGACCTTTTGGTTGATATTAATTTTTGACCTTTCGAAACTTTATAACTTTTTCACCAATAAAGATAATCAAATTTCACAAAATGGAAAAAATGTGGGTGAATATATTTTTCACTTACCCAAAAACTATGGGAAATTGAGATCCGATGTACTGATTTTCGAAAAAAAAAATGTAATGAATTCTAGTTGTAACAGCGCAATAATTTTATGTGACTTCCTGAACAGACATTGGCATATTACGATTACATCATTTCAAAATTTTTGAAACAGCTAAAAAATTTGCTTACAACTCATGAAAAGCGCGTTCACATTTAACAGATCTCATTTTATTCGATGTATCCTGATATAACAATTACCAAGGTAAGTTTCCTTATATCTTTGTGTACTGAGTAGAAATTGCCAACGAATGAAAAAAAATCCACATTATCATTGTATTTGTTTAAGTCATACAGCATCCCATTTTACGAGAGAGATGCTTATAGTAAAATTGAAGATCCAATGTCGCTTAAGATATTTAGCCTATTTGCATTTCGAATTCAGCATAGCTGGAGTTAGAGAAACTCAGAATACTCCATTTACTAACACCCACAAAGTTTCAAACACTGGGAAGCCAGATTAGTTAGTGGAAAGACTGAAATCATTCTCGAACTTCAATGGTTCTTCCACACGACACAGGTCGGTCCTGGATATCGACAAAACAAAACTTCTGTCTTCACTCGTAAGCTTCTTATTCATCGCAACGACGTTTTAATAACTACCCAGTCAATTCAGATCCAACTCAATATTGAACTTGAATAAAAGACTGAAATAACGCTTCATTGATCAACTTAGTTTTCTCAAGTTGAATTGATGTCAGAATATTAAAATTGCCATTGATGTGTTCTTAAAAAGGACAAAACTCATCTCGAATTAAATATTGTAATCGATTTATTCAACCGGATGTATTCCTTGTTGAATTTTGTGAGGTCGAGATCAAAAATAGCCGATGCTAAATCCCTGCCCAGTCAGCTAAGAGTTTATATATAATGTCAATACCCTTTTTTATATGCAGATTCACACGAAAGGGAAGCCCTGTGATGTTCAAAGAACACCGCGTGAATCAAGGGACGGGAGATACTAATCAACATTAACATTAAGTTTGTAAGCCTCAAAAAAGACCTTTTTCCGCAAGGAGTTCCAAAGCTCAGCTGTTCTATTGAAAAAAGATCCCTGAACAAGAGAGGTTCGACAGGTCTCCAAATTCATAACAAAGGGGTGAGAATTCTGTACTCGTCGAGTTATCCGTAAAGATATTGCCAAGGGTGGAACGATTGATAACAAGTCAAAAGATGTTCCAATGAAGTCAGCGAGTCTGTGAGCGAAGAATCACCAACAAGAGAGATTGACTTTCTCTGAATAGAATCGAGAAGCCGCAATGAAAGTTTTGATACAGAACTCCACACATGAGAACCAGGCAAGGAGACACATTTAAAAAACAAAACAGATAGTGTCAAGGGAAGTCAAAGAAGGAATATAACATTTATATCAGGCTCTAACGGAAGAAATATGGCTGAGTTCCTGAAACGTCTATCTGATGACAACTACACTATACAGGCTATCCTGAAACCTAATTCAAGTGAAGAAGAGATGCTAGCAACACTTACAGGGGAAATAAAAACACAGCAGGGAAATGATATAACTCTATTTTGGCCAGATAAATACAGCTCAAAATCGATACAAGAACTGCATAACATTTTAATAGGGTTACCTCAACTTCTTTTAATTACTCAACCTTATAGACACGATCGAAAAAGCATCAATAGATTAATATATAATAGCAACTTGGCACTGAAAAGAAGGTTACATGCATCCAATAGATCGAGTAATATTATAGAGTGCAATAACATAATCCAAAACAGAAACTACAAAAATAATGGTTACATGCTGAAGAAATCCGCCAAGTGGTTCCTAAGCAAGGCAATATTGAATCACATCCAAACTCGCTTGGACCCTGCTCAACCGAAAACATCCACCAACGACACACTACCAAGCCCACCTGATCAAATGAATGATTCAACTGAGATGACCCATTTATATCCCAGATTATCCCAAATTTCATTTTTAAATGATCACTCCACCCAATGGGACTCACTAGAAAAAGAAATTGAGGCTACAGAATTGATCTCAAAGGAGAACACAACTGAAGAAAAATCACCGAACTTGCAAGCTGAACTTAAAGATAGTACTGAAAACAAACTAGATACCTATTTCGAGAAGAGTTTCAATGCCCAACACAACAGTAATTTTTTAGGATTGACGAAACAAGAATTGCCGAAACAAGAATCGACGAAACAAACATTGACAACTTAACATTTATGTTATTGAATATTCAAAGTGTTAGACATAAAACTGACGAATTGCTCATATTCTGTGAGAATAACAACCAACCTGACATTATAATGCTAACAGAGCATTGGCTAAACACAAATGAAAACATTTCTTTATCTGGGTATATAACAGTCTCCAAATATTGTAGAAAGCGAGCTATTCATGGGGGTACTTTAATACTCTTAAAAGAATCAATTTTAAGACATTTATCTTTCAAAACAATAGAAAAATTCAACCCTATGTTAGAAGAAAAACTTTTTGAATTTTCAGTAGTATACTGCCAAAGGTTAAATCTCTATATAATTTGCATCTACAGAGCTCCTAACTCAGAAATTGACATATTTTTAAACAAACTGGAGCATTTGCTATCTGAACTACCTTCAGTAACACAAATCATATTGGCAGGTGACTTCAACGTACACTTTGACGACTTTCATAATATTCACAGGCAACGACTCTTCAACTTATTTACTTCTTATAATCTACGAATGCATGTTGAGACTCCTACTCGTATATCTAAACAAAATGCCTCATTAATTGACTACTTCTGTACAAACCTTGAAAATGTAATATGTTCGGTAGTACCCTCGGGTCTCTCCGACCACGAAGCTGTAATGTGCTCTGTCCCTTTTGACACAAATGAACAAAATAATAATAAACATAAGTATGGAAGGCTATACAGTAGTAAAAACTACCAAAAATTCCGTGTACTATCCCTTGAAACAAATTGGGACATTAATGCAACATCTGAGATAGCATTTTCAGAATTCTACATTAAGCTCAAAGTTAATTTTGAGAAAGCATTTCCGTTGCAAAAAATTAAAATAAAGAAAAATAAAAAACCTTGGCTAACAATGGGAATAAAAATATCGGCAGAAAACATGAGAGCTTTGCATAGCATTCGTAAATTCACAAACGAGCCATTTTTCCAAAGCTACTATCTCAAATATAGGAGTATATATCGTAGAGTTATAAAAGCAGCAAAAGATATATTCTACAGAAGACGACTTGATGGGGCGTCTAACAAGAGTAAAGAATGCTGGAAGTTAATTAATGAAATGAGAGGAAAAACTAAAATACCGCAACACATCTTAATAGAACCTAATGAATTGAACTCTTACTATTGCAGTATGGCGCGTAAACTTACAGAAAACATATCAGCCCCCAATTCACCCTTAGAGTACATGGGCGATATCGAGATTATTAATGAGTTTCATCTCAGCGATACTAACCTTACTGAACTCAAAGAAATCTTAAATGAAATAAAAAATACAAACTCTTCTGGTATTGATGAAATATCAGTTAATATAATTGAAAACCTTCCTGACTCAGCACTAATGTCCTTAGTAGAACTTATTAATATTTCGTTTAGAGCTGGCAACTTTCCCCATTTTCTAAAAACTTCTGTGGTTATTCCCATTCACAAAGGGGGTAGTGAAAGCGATCCTACAAATTATCGTCCTATCTCTCTTATACCTAGTCTCGCAAAAATAATTGAAAAGTTAGTGAAAAAACGTATGCATATTTTTCTTCTAACGAACAACATATTGAGCACCGAACAATTTGGATTTCAACCAAACAAAGGAACCAATGATGCCTTATTCTCCTTTATGTTCAAGACATATGAGAAAATAAATATTGGCGAGTGTGCTGCGGCGGTATTTTGTGACTTATCCAAAGCATTCGACTGCGTGGATCACGAAATATTACTGCAGAAACTCCAGCGTTACGGATTTCGGAACATTACTTTAAAATGGTTCAAAACCTATTTAAGCAACCGAAGTCAACTAGTGCACAGCAGCTCATACTCCAGTATATCGAATATAGATTTCGGAGTACCCCAAGGCTCAGTTTTAGGACCGGTTCTATTCCTTCTTTATATTAACGACATCACCAATTTGAATATCTCGGCAAAGATAACCCTTTTCGCAGATGACACTACCATACTGTGGCATGACAAAACAGGTCATAAGCTTGAAGAAAAAATTGGAAAAGAGATAGTAACAATCAAACAGTGGTGTGACTCCAACTCACTAGTAATCAATTTGAACAAAACCAACATAATAACATTCCGCTGTAATCTTCCTGACATACCATTAGCTAATCAGTATATAATTAATAAAACAACAACAACATTTCTCGGCTTAGATATAGACAATAAATTGAAGTTTGATTCACACATTAGAAATCTTTGCAATAAATTAGCATCAGGTTGTTACGCAATACGGGTAATATCAAATGAGCTGGGTTATTCGGCGGCAAGGACTGCGTACTTCGCCCTAATCGAATCACATCTGAGATATGGAATTGCATTTTGGGGAGTATGTAGTACATATTTGTTACAAAATGTATTTATATTACAAAAAAGAGCTTTGAGATATATCTGTAAAATAAGACCTAGAGACTCTTGTAGAGAGCTATTCAAAGTACACAGAATTCTAACTGTTATCTCTTTACACATTCTTGAATCTGTCAGTCTGATCCACAAAAATAAAACTACTTTAGATAGGGTCGACTCACAATACAATACGCGTCAGAACAACTCCCTCAAACTACCAATACCAAGCAACATAGCTGTGAAGGATTCTATAATTTACAATGGTATTAAAATGTACAATCACCTGCCAACCAACATAAGGGATTTAACATGTATCCGACAGTTCAGGAAAAATCTAAAAAATATATTGATTCAGCAAGCTTTCTACGATATCGAAGATTACTTTACCACTACTTTATAGCTTTATTTTTATAGTATATGGTTAGCCATTATTGTATTTTGTGTGTATGTATGTGTATTGTATATGTATATATATATGATATATATATATGTATTGTTCTACTAATTGTTATGACTCAAAAAAAAAAAAAAATTCAACCCAGAATTATATACAACATCTTAGATATTTTTTATGCTTTGACAACTATATAAATTCTTTTATGTATGGAATTTCATATTTAAGATGTTTCTACTGCATGTTAGATATTTTTATCCTTTAGCCTTTATATACTTGTATCAACTAAGCTTTGTCAATGAGAATAATATTCTTCGACAATAAAGTATATCTTGATTGATTGATTGATTGATATTCCAAGACAGGTCGTATCTGAGCCTTGTAGATCATTAGAAGCTGGCGAGAAGTGAAGTATTTCTTCGCACGAAATAGAAATCCAAGTTTCTGGGAAGCACCTTCAGCGATCGATCCCACATGGTTTTCCCGAGAGAGATTATCATTGATCGTAATTCCTAGCATCGAGATACTTGACTTTGTAGGAATAGTTACTCCTGACATCTGAATACTAGATGATGATAGATCGGCTTTCCTTGAAAAGATACATGCCTGGGTCTCCCTAGCATTAAATTCCACCAAGTTCATCTATTATTTATTATTTTTACCAAGTCATCGTTAATTTTATTAACGCGAATGTTTCTTTGAATTTTTGTTTCTCGAGCTGGTATGGGGACTCTGGAAGAGAAACTAGTACGAAGAGTACTGTAGTCCGCGAAACTATGTACTGAACAAGATGTTTTCTTGAGCAAATCATTGATATAAAGCAAAAACAAAGTGGGTGCCAGAACTGAATCAAATGAATAGAGACGTTTCATTATCATTATCATTATTTCAATTTTTGCTACAATATCAATATTCTTTCGCAATTCAATACGTTAA
This sequence comes from Zygogramma bicolorata, assembly GCA_032362365.1. Classification (NCBI taxonomy): domain Eukaryota; kingdom Metazoa; phylum Arthropoda; class Insecta; order Coleoptera; family Chrysomelidae; genus Zygogramma; species Zygogramma bicolorata. Next base: position 617,385 of record JAVJAQ010003535.1, read on the forward strand.
ACAACAAATTGAACTTCCTATCTCAAGTGTACATTGGCTTGCCATTTCACATAAAAATCTGTGTTATACTACAACATACTTTAATCACCTTTTCCATTTCGAATTTTCCAAGGAAGAAACACATACTTTTCTATTTGCTGTTTTCTGTCCTAATAACTTTATAGTACGCATACGTGAGGCGAATGTGAAGTGTAATATATTGTTTCCATTTGTTATAACATAAATAACATTTCAAGGAAATTCATCGCCACCGTAAGTACTTGGAAAATTCATTGCCTCATATAGTCGAAACCATAACAGTCATTTCGATTGAAATATGGCATCTTCCAGAATATAATTACCTTGCAAACTTGAATAATTCCAGGTCTGAGTGATACCAATATTTTTACAATCGTTTTGTAATTTTTACGATTTCTTTTGGAAGTTTAACATGATGATGTCGATCATGTTATCGGAAGGACCAAACTATACCTGTCTGGAAATGAGGGAGGAATCAAGAGAGGATGAAGACGCCCAAAATTCTTGGTTACAGTACCTGATGATGAACAATTAAAGGATAGTGGACAAAGCTTTCGATCTTCTCGAATATACATTGACATGGAGCTATTGCGGTCACAATTTCACAACTTTTCACCCTTTTTGGGTCAAATTGAGGTAGCCATCTCAGATTCAATCTTTGTTTGGACCTTTTCACAAGTGAGGAAATATTAGACGGAGATAAAAACCAACGTGTTCTGAATGTAAAGAACGACTAAATTGTGTGAAATCTTTATCGTTCCATAAGTTCCCCAAGATACTGGTGATTCTTCCTCTGAGAGTTTATTGAACTGAATGTCATTGTAGATTTTTTGATAGAATGCATAGATTTGAATAAATATGCTAAAACAAATATAGCTCTTTGTCGATCTGTATGCACTCTTAAATCACATCGAAACTACATAAAACGGCCACTACACAGTTTACTGCTGAAATTTTTAGGCGAGGACTTGGTATTGGATCCCAAACTCTCATAGGTGACGGAGTATATGTTCTTTTTTATAAATAGGTAGACCAATTACCAATTTATATATCTTATTGATGTAATACATTTCTGCTTGTTCAACAATTTGGGGACACTGAAGGATAAATTGGCCTATCATGTCAAACTGAACCAGTATGGGCTGATGGTGGGGATGAGAATATGATTGAAGAATTCAATTGGAGCAGAAGGAAAATTTTGTCTCGATGATTCCGAGGTTGGGAATGTGGGTACCAAATATGGGTAGATAGTCGGTTAGTTTCAATTGTAGAGTACGTCTTTACCTTCCTAATCCTGCTTGAGGAAGCTATTGAATAGCGAAACACGTGTCGCGGTTTTGTGAGCCCATTTTCAGTGAGAATCGTACAGAAAACTTCGATTTTACCAATATATTTGAAAATTCAGAACAGAGTAATTCAGCTTACTCTGAAATGAATGAACGTAAAAATCAAATGGAGATATTTGAATTCGGTTCAAAATGATTCCACATAAATATTGTTCATATGAGGAATCTTTACTATTAGTTGAGAAAGGCTCACAATACAGATAAATGTCGAGGATCATCGGGAAGTACAGATGAACCTCTTCAGTTTCTCATCTCATTCTCTAAAATCTAACATATTCATTTCTGGCACGACTCCAGCACATTGTAATCGGAGTAGGCCAGTAACAGGGGTGTACTCAGAAATTCATTGGTAGAGAAATTTCTGGAATGGATACTTTTCAATGGTTTTATCTTATCTGTTGACGATCATCAGATGAAAAAGAATTTGGGGGAGTGATTCCTCATATTCCTACTAGGTATGCCTCTAGCTGGTAAAGAGATATACTATTTGTTAAAGTGTATTTTCAGACGAAGACGGAAAAACAGAAACATTGATTGGAGGAAAAGTGATACATATGTTATAAGAAAGAATGAAGCATTTCTAACCGCACCGTTTTCTGGAATATTTTTTTCAATTTTCATTTTCACAATAATGTATACAAAAAATGTGAGGTTGTAGAATCAACTAGTATATGACAATTCGATCATATGCAGAAGTGGACATGAATTCTCGAATTGACTCATTGAATTCCGAACTCAATGCAGTTGGCTAGTGAGCGATAAAAACACAATGGTGAACTAGTATGACATAAACAATAGCATGCTATCTGGCAGAACCTAAAAAAATAACCACAGATGGTACTTTTGCAGAAATTACAGCTATTCTCAAGAAAAGCCGATCTATCATAATGAAATATTCAGATGTCAGGAGTGACTATTCCTACAAAATCAAGTATCTCGATGCTAGGAATTACGATCAGTGATATTCTCTCATTGGAAAACCATGTGAGATCGATCGCTAAAAGTGCGAAGAAATACTTCACTTCTCGTCAGCTTCCAATGATCTACAAGGCTCAGATACGACCTGTCATGGGATACAATTCTTATGTGTGGAGTTCGGCATCAAAACATTCATTGAGGCTTCTCGATTCTATTCAGAGAAAGGCAATTCGTCTTGTTGGTGATTCTTCGCTCACAGACTCGTTCACTTCATTGGAACATCGTAGAAGGATCGGAGACTTGTCTCTATTCTATAGATACTTTAACGGTCGATGCTCTTCCGAATTGTTATCAATCGTTCCCCCCTTGGCAATATCTACACGGATGACTCGACGAGTACAGGATTCCCACTCCTTTGTCAAACCTCTCTTGATCAGGGATCTTTTTTCAATAGAACAGCTGAGCTTTGGAACTCCTTGCCAGAAGAGATTTTCCATGAGGCTTACAAACTTCAGATATTCAAAGTTAATGTTAATTCGTATCTCCTGTCCCTTGATTCACGCGGTATTCTCTGAACATTACAGGGCTTCCTTTTCGTGTGAATCTGCATATATAAAAAAAGGAAGTTGATCGAGAGGCTAAAATTGAACACTAACCCAATTCACATTGACGAGAATGTTTCCTCACATGAAAAGAAACTTCCTACTGTTTCTGAACCTCAATAACTCAAGAAAATTCTCGAAGGCGACAAGCGGTTTCTAGAGAAGGATGATTCATCTTCGAGATAATTTCCAAATGTTTCCATCATCAAACAGAGTGTTCGAATTTGTAGGAATTTGACATCCGAATAATATCTCTCATCATCTGGAGTGAGGCTTATGTTGATGCTGATTATGGGTATGGCAACAAAAACGGACAGAAATACTGTCAAAGTAGACGGGTCTAGGTAAATTATTCGAATACAGTTTTACGAAGAACAATTATCAGAATACAATTATTCGAAAAACAATTCTTCGAAGAGTAATTCTTCGAAGATAACAATTATTCGAAAGCAATCACTCGAATTCGAAAACAAATTTTAAATTGTGTATTAATAAAAATATCAAATGAATCGAAATGAACCAATACGGCGCCATCTGCCCCCCAGAAACTATCGTTTGTTTTCTGCAAACGAGTGTGTGATTGGTGTAAACGAATTTCAATTATAAACTTTCAAATGATGTTTGAAAAAATTTGCGACCTAATCCAACCCAACCTAACTAACCTAACCAAACCCCAACCAACCTACCCTAATCTCCCGAAAACTAACCTTGTCAACCTTAGCTAACTAATCAACTAACCTCAGTTCACCTGACCAAACCTAACTTAGCCTAAACCAACCTAAACTAACATAATTAGGAATTACAGATACTTGCCAACATCTTGTCAAATGTCATCTTGTCATAACTTCCAAAGGTATGGTTTCCGCACAAAAATTTCGATGGTTATGATGATTTTATAGTGTTCTGAATCATCTGTGCGAATTTCAAGAAAATCGGTGAGGTTACCGTATTCGCTACCTTTACCTCTTTCTATCTATTTTCAATTTATTAAACTAAAATAATTTTCGAATAATTTTTTTGGAATAATTGTTTTCGAAAAATTGTACTCTTCGAATAATTGTTATATTCGAACAATTGCATTCGAATAATTGTATTCGAATAATTGTTTTCGAATAATTGTTTTCGAAGAATTTACCGGCTACCAAAGTAGACGCGATGTACTAATTGTAATTCCAACATCGAAAATATGCCGGATGTTACTTGAAACGATTCTCCAGTGGATCATTGAGGTTATTCGAATGGAAGAGCTTCAAATCATTGAAGAAATCAGCATTCGATGCTGATGAGGTGGAGCGAGATGGAGAATGAGAGATGGTTATATATATCGAAATGGACCCATAGGAGAATCCATATTGATAGATCAAAATGATCATTATCATTGTGCAGAGTACGTATGACATGTATACTCGATGAACCATCATCAGACATTTCACATGACTCCTACAATACTAACAGTGAATAAAATGAAGATTTCCTTAGTAACGTTAATCTTGTTACAATGCTCTCACTGAATGAATCAAATGATTTTGTATTTTGGTAGTATACATATTTGGTACCTGCCTTATATATTTTCCTGTAGATTCACACTATCGATACTTTCTTCGCAACATCTAATTTCTATTCTGAATGAATACTTTAAATATTGATGGTTTCAGGCTATGAACCCCAAACGGTTTAGGTCTCTCATAACATATTCATATATTTTATAAGGGTACAAAATACTCAATAATAATGGGTTCACAAAACCACGACAAGTGTTTCGCTATGAAATAGCTTCCTTCTAGAAGCTTCATGTCTTATTTACAAGAATATCAGGTCTATTTCGTAAAACGCCGTTAATGAACGATCCGTTATCAAACGACTGTCGGTAGCTAGCTCTCAACGATCCGTGAGAAAAATATGTCAAAAATACCACAAAACTACTATAAGTCGTTAGCCGACTGAACCAATTATATTCTCGTTAACAAACGTTATATTATGTCGCTCACTACCGACTTGCAACGATTTAATATTTTTACGGAATAAGATTCGACACAAATATCGTTGATTTAACGATAGGAGTTGGATAACGACATAGCTATGAGTTACGTAATAGACCTGTTAATCTTCTTATGAAAATAACAATCGCACCGCACGAAATGCTATGAATCTATCATTAATCATTACTGAATCCACGCTGATCAAAGACTCATTAATTTAGGGCGGTGTCAAAGTGTATAATAAGCTACGTGCAGACATAAAGAACATGGGGTCCCTAAAAACATTTGGGAAAAAATCATATGGAAAACTGGCATCTGATGCCAATTATCATTAACTCCACAAAGAATTGAATGGAATAAATGGGGAGAATAATCATTGGGACTCTCCATCAGACTTGAAATTTCATGTAAATATCGAACATCGTGATATACTGTAGCCTGTAACAAATTCATGCCCAGTATGTGGAATTGTTATGAACTATGACAAAAATAGTGAAAAAGCTGCTCAACACGTTGGATTGCATTTTCCTGCTAGATAATCTCAACCTGGTGAAAAGGCAGCGATTCGTCCTGTGGTCATACCAGTAAAGTAAAGACGACGTTCCAAGCCATGGCACAGAGCAATACTTTGAAAAAATATTGAGACATGCGGCATACTAGCAGGAAAACTAGTGATGGATGGGTTGATCATTGCTCATATAATTTTACCAAAGCAGATTCGGATTCTTGTATGACAATGAACGAGGAAGAAATATTTTATTACCAAAATCAACATAATTTAATAACAACAGGATGGATTCATATTCATCCTACTCAAACAGCGCTTCTTTAAAGCGTGGATCTTCACACTCATTGTTCTTACCAGTTACTGATGCCCGGAGCTATTGCAATAGCATGCTCGCCAAAATAAAATGAAACTGACTTCTTTACATCAACCTCAACCCATGGTTTACAATCCGTTGCAAACTGTCGAAAGAGTGGATTTCATCCACATTCCACGGATCCACCACTTTTCAAAGTTGTTGATCACCATTATAAGTTTTGGATTTACGTAATTCTCAACAATTTTGTAGTATATATTTGCAATAAAAATTATGTAAAATTATCAGAAAAAAAATTATAATCTGACAGAACATTTCGTTGACGAAACGATATGAAATTGACGGTGCTTTTACCTAGATGTAATTATTGATATGTTTTGATATCAAGTAATTATGTAATTGTATATTTTTTGGATGTGAATATCTACAAGTTTTCTTTTAAGCATAGTTAATCAATAAAGTCCTATATCTTAAATAATAAACACATACTTCCTCTCTCTCTCTCAAGCAGGATAACAATCTGTAATCTACAAGGACTTCCGATTGACTTACCATACTCTTAGGAATTGAATTCATGATGCTACTTTCAGATTTATAAAAATATAAACTTGTCACTGACTTGAAAATTGTCAAAATTGAACGTTATTATTTTTAGCACTTTTGCAAATGTGTATGTATCACTCACTGAAAAAGCTTTTTACCTGCTTTTTGTAGGGACTAATCACACTAATACCAAGTGGACGCATGTTTCGCTAACAAAAATCTTCAGGAGAAAAAATCGATACTGTTTGAATTTCCTTCTCTCAAAGATGCTAAACTTGTTGACAAAATGCGCGTCGAGGGCAAATTGTATCAGTTTGGTGCTAGAATGATCGATCTCTACATCGAGTTCCACCTATTATTTGCTCATTGAAAATTCCGAGATGATGCGTAATTTGATAGTTATTCAAATAAGAAGAATTCTTGTTGGTTTCGAGAAATGACGTGCAATTTTCTTCAATGACAGATGACATCTGACAGTCTATACCAGACTTGGATTTTGTTTAAAATATAAAAAAAATACCATTCGAATATAAAACATGAATCTTATGGCATTCCATCGAATGCATAGGACCATTTCAAGTTTCGGTTCCAGGAATAAAATTGGTAGCAACCGATACAAGTCACTTTAGTTTGATGAATCAATTGGAGTTGTAAAAATCGTTGACAAGCAAACAATTACCGGATTATTTACCGATTTTTGCACCGAATTTTTACGTTAGTTGGTGTTAAAATAAAAAACGAGTTTTTTTATCAGCAAGATAATATAAAATTCAAATAAAATATAGAAGGATAAATTAATTTTTGGATGTACACAAAAACAAATGGAGAAAATGAAAGCTATGAACCAAGTTTGGAATATCTAAATGAAAAAAAATACCACTTTACGAAGCAGCAGATCAGTCAGAAAATATTTCAAATCAGTTATGTTATGTTTCGAGTCTTTTCGAACTCATACCGAAAAAGTCTGCTGGTGTTATTCACAAAGATTTTCAATGAATATTGCAAAAGTTCAGTGACGATAATTCAAAGAATAAAATACAAACATTTTTATATTCCGAAAAAATGACATATTGACTTGGATACTGCTGGAATGCTTCTGATGAATATCAAGATCACTATGGAGTTCCTCAAGGGTCGAATCTAGGGCCTCTTCTAATCTTCATTTCCATTAACAACTTTGCACAACTCCTGAGGTGTTTGCTGTTTGTCGATGATCTGCAATTCTACAGAAGAGTTGAAAAAAGGAATGCTTCGTCTTCAATCCGATATAGACTATTTTTTTTGACTGATGGAAAATAAGATTCATTTCAATAAATCAAGTTGTGTAGTTATGATTTGCACTAGGAAAGAATGAATTGAAATATCATTACAATAAATAACGATGATCTAATGAGAATTGAAAGAATAAAGGATTTTGGGATCGACTACAATTCACGTTTTCCACCTTTCAGATCTCATATTGAACACATAGTTTCCCAAGCATTTAGGACACAGAGTTTTATATGGAGAAACTGCTAAGGTTTCGAGAACTAGAAATCAATCAAACAGACTGTCACACTATCGAAAAGGTACAAATCGCCTTCTGAGATATCATCATATTAAAAAATATAATATTTTTTCAGATTATGACAAAAGAGAACAAATCCCAGAACCAACTCTAATTGCTTCAGAATGGAAGAATCCTTCTTCGAGCAAAAGGCCTGAATCATTTTTTGAAATACCGCCCTCCTCAGGTAACCACTGTTCACCAATCGGAAGAATGTTGAAAGAAAAAATATCTTTCAGTGAAATGTATTTTCCTCTATTTCTTCATTTGTTTCAAATTTGTAATAGTTGTAATTTTTGCGATAGATTCAGAAAGTATCAGCTCGTCATAAATTTTATTTCCTCATGTAATGAGGTTTTCATAACCTGTTTGAGAAACACATCTATAAAATTTGTCTAGAAGAAACTGATAATTATTGTAATCATTTGAAAACTACTGTTGGAATGAGCCAAATTCAGGTTCTTCATAAGAGGAAAACATTCTTGTAGAAAAAAAAAGTGAAACTCACCCACTCCACATTTGTCCAGATGATTTGTTACTGGCAACTCGGGTATACAAAGACACTGATGTATCAAATCATCACAGAATGATCCCTCAAAGCCGCATTCTCTTGTATTACTGCATTTGTCTCCAAACTTCTTGTTTCCTCTATCTGTAAGGAAAAGATAGGATACCACGTTTAATTGGAAACCTTCAATATCTTAGCAGAAACTTTTCTCATATTATCGTTAACGAAAAGATAATCGATGAATTGAACACCTCCATAGTCCTATTGAAGATTGGTTGCCTTCAGGCCAGGGGCGGATCTAGACAAAGAAAGGGTAAATTGTGATTTCACGATTATACCTCAAATATCCCTGTTTCAGAATTCTGAATATTTCCCCGTACTCTTGTTCTAACATACGTCCGATTCACATATTTCCACTGTTACAGATTTTTTTTAGTGTTACTGAATATTCGAGAATTTTGAGTATTTTCCACCTGTTCTTTGTTCATTCACCAGTACATGCGTTGAAATCAAAATGGCTCATTTGTAATAGGTCTCATCTCAGGACTGAATGAGGATTATGGTATATGTGCCATAAGGAAATAATTGAGTGGTCCAAAGATCTCCCCATCATACTGTGAAGAATAAAACTACCTTCATTAAAAACATATTTCTCAACCGATTGGAATTATTCTTGTCATTAGATAGACCTCTGAGAAGGTTTTAAAAACTTTGAGGGGCAGTTTTTCAATACAAAAATAAATGAGTTATGTGTGGGATTGAAGAAAGAAATCAAAGGGTGCGTGTGAGTAATGTTTAACAATGATAATGATGAAACCTGTTGGTTATTTTTATCTGATAGATATCTTGCATTGAAAAATCAGTCCTGAATGAGTCTTCGTTTTTCAGTCCAACTTTAATTACTTTTTGATGTTGAAAGTCGATAAAACAAAATTGATCCCAAAGCTGGATTCACATGAATTGTTTGCTGTCAGAATTGCAATGAAATATATTTGTCATCGAAAAAGTTATGGGATAATGATATTCAAATAAATTTTTTCTAGCAATCAATTACCCTAACATTTTTTTTGCACTCGACTCACGTTGCGCTAACAAGGTTAGCATCTTTAGAAGAATATTAGTTTTTGTTAGGGTAATTGATCTCTAGAGAAAGTTTTAATTATGATATTTGAAAAATAGTCCTTTAGAAACATTTTTTCTTTGATCAATCAATCCTTAATTTCATTGACCAGAAAATCTACTTCAGCTTTTCGTTTGGGATTTGATTTTCTTACTTGATTTGCATTTTTATCCTTTCGTTCTTAGCAACAGGTTTTAATAGATTTAATATTATAGACAATGGAAGCCCGAATCATTACCATTCAGAGACTTTCATGCTGCTACCTATTCATTCAAAACATTGGAAAGATCCCTCAGACAATTGATGGCGTTTCACTAATAGTTGAAATACTTTCGTCACAACACTGACGTGATATGCTACTCCAAACTGATTTCACAGATTAAATATTTTTGACATAAAAGCAGAACCAAGAAAACATTTCTTCTTGGTAACCAACAACTGTTTTGCTTTTTCACTTATTTTAGACATCACTAATTTTCAGCGATTAATGAAAACAAGGGACAATTTGGCTTAACAGAGTTCGATTTTTTTGAGAAAACAATATCACCAGGTATTCCAAACATCTCGATCTGTATTTGTATCGATTATTCTAACCGTACTGTTAATTTCCAACACATAATCAGCAACGTAGTCGTCATAACAATTGGGCGGGGAGGAAACAATTGCCAGGGGAATCACCGGGCATTGTTTATGCGATGATTCCCTGCATCATACAGCTGCCGCCTGACAAAGGTACCCATGAATACAAATGAGTTTGTCAAGTAGCTTTGGCGGCACATCCCTCTGAGGGCAAATACCAGAATGAGCTCATACGCGGTAGGCACGGAATAACGGGAACTCATTCATTAATAGAGATGATGGTGGGATGAAAGAGCTTGTCATGCAAGGGCGCTGTAAAGGGAGAGAAGTCACGTGGAGTATGGAATAAGATATTCTGGAGATAGGGCATGACGTCTTCAGGGAAAGATTTTATCCATAGAATATTCTCACGTGGATTTCGTAATGGACAAAATTCATTAATTTTTATGATTTGTCGATTAACAGTATCAGAAATGAATTAGCAATATTACTACTCTCTAATTGACGGCCATATGAAAAAAGTAGGAGAAAAGTTGAGATATCTTGTCTTCAAAATAATGATGAACTTTCATTGTATTCAAAGTGAATAGTGGAAAAATAGTACAAGACTTGTTTGTTTACTGAGAAAAAAAGCTAATCACAGAAACCACATTCCAACAAATTTCAGAAACGGCTTGGTAGGACACCTGGTTGTGGGACAAAATTGTATCACTACCGGACAAATTCAGTGTCCACTAGTTGTCACAATGTAGACATTTTCACTTGACAATATGATGACCACGCATAGAAACAATAGCTTGAACAACTGATCCGATATATTCACCAATGCGATACACTATGTTCGACTCAATTGTTAAGGATACGTTTATATTGTCTTCATTTTCATATTTTCCCAAATTATTTCAGGGATCAATTTGAGAAATTACACTGGTTGAATGAAAAAGAGTTATTTTCGAAATTTTCAAAATACTTGTTTGAGTTTTGAATTGTCTGTTCTGACTTGAGGAGAAAGTTTTGTTTCTCCCCCATTCATCAAAAAGAGGCAATCCAAAAATATATTTTCTAACAAATATGGTGAAGAAGATTTTTAAATATGAGATTTCAATCTGTTTATTTCCATCCATTGGTTCCATCATTGATTGCAAGGTAGTGGATGATGAAATTGATCAGAAATCAACAAGAAAATCAGACGAGAAACCTGATCACTCCCTTCGATGGGATGGAAATAAAAAACATTGAAGGCTTGGAAATCAAACAAGGTTTTCGGGAGATTTCCCGGAAATCAATGAAAATTATTCGAATACAAGTAATCAGTCAAACATGGGTCATTTTAAAACCTAACTTGATTTTTCAATGATTGATTAATATCTTCCTTGCTAGAATGTCTATGATTGCTCGAATTTGACTTGGGCAAATGTCAAGTGGGCAACAATGTCTATTTTTCATGAACAAAATATGTAGAAATTCCTGAGACTACAATGAATCAATATGCAAACCGTCATGGGTGTTCATACTATAAAATACATTAAGCTCAGTACTGTTTGAAAATAATTATTTTGTGATGGATCACTATTTTTCCGTAGTTTTCTGGAATTCTAAGCTACCACAATCCGAAAAAATAACAATTAATATTGGAACATATACAAGTGAAGGACAGATTTTTGATCTACCCCGAAAAGTTTGCTGCGTCTATTGAAAAACAGTTCCTAACATAATTACTAATAGATATATATATATATATATATATATATATATATATATATATATATATATATATATATATATATATATATGTATATATAAATAATTTAATTTTTTTTTTATTAAAGTTCTATATTCTATTTGTACCATTACGCCGATGTGTTGTGATATTTTGTCCTTCATGTTTGTATTAAAAAAGGATTATTAACCTCATATTCGTAAGTAAGCACATGTTAAAGAAATTTTTCATTCTTACAATTTTTTCCAATTCATTGTAGAGTTCCTGATGAAGAGCCAATAAAGACTCGAAAGCTTGAACAAAATAAAGAGTTCAATTTTTTCCAATTCCTTGTTGACTGCACACCCGAATATTGAAGGGATTTTTCTCTCTCTCTCTCTCTTTATATATATATATATATATATATATATATATATATATATATATATATATATATATGTATATATAGATTTCAATATCAATACTTATTTTTTCATATTGTGGTAGGTTAGAAATCTAGAACACTATGAAACAAAATAAACTTGTTATGCATGCATGAACCGTGATTATTACAGAACCTGGAATTAGTATCAACCACCGAATGTCGATTAAAGCGAATTCTGGCGAAGAAAGTAGAAATAGTACAAAAACTACTGAAGAACAGATATTCAGATGAAAACATAAGGTATCTATTGAGTTTACTTTCAAGGTTCAATATATTTTTTTTGAATGAGCATTAAAATGAAAAAATCGTTCCGAAAGAGTTGTCGTCTTTTGAAATGGAATCACATGAATTGAAACAATTATTTTTTTCATTGCTGGTGTATTCATTTGCATTTTGTGTTATTTTCCCTAAAGTACATTCATATAATTTCCGGATATAGCAATTTTCAACAATGATCGACATTTCCATTGCGGCAATCAATTTCCGAACAGGGGAAATGAGAAAACACTCAAGCAACTATTACGAGTATGTATGTAAACACTTGCCCACGTACCCTCGATTTTGTTATAATAGTCGTTTTATCTACCTCCTACAAAATTGTCCATTACGTGAGCTGATGAAAAATTCTGACCCGAAGTATCATAATTTATGTGAATGCTAGATATAGGCATTGTTATAGAAATATAGTGTGTCAATGCCTGTGTTTTTGTTACGCCCCACACTATATCGTCGATACTTCCGTTTACTTGATTGACAATTCATGACTGTTTCCTATTCTGAAGGGAAAAATAGGAGCAAAGTTCTGTCTATCAGTTTGAGTGAAACGTTGAAAGAAAGATGAAGAAGCTTCGAAATAGAGTTGACGATAGAAGTTTATACAGAAATTGAAAGTTTAAGCATTAAAATAATTTTCAAAACACGAAAGATTGATTGCCATCTTTTGGTATTAGATATAAGTTATCAAGAAAATGTGTGATTGAGGCTACGACATCCGTAAGAGAAACGAAAAGGAATACATGACTTGGATACGAAATCACTAGTGCCATCTACTTGTCGTATCCATCCCTTCACATGTTATTTCCATATGGTCGACTAACTATATCTCTATAAACAATGATATAGGTTATACAGTTATATCCTGAATTCTAACATTACTACACAAATAAAAAATCTATTTGAGATTTTCTTCATTTGATACGGGTAATATAAAAAGGCTTTGCATGGAGTTTGGATCACGAAATTAAGTCAATTCAATTTAGTCTGGAGATAATAGGTTTTTCACTTTTGATTTTATCATCCATATCAACGTTCAGACAAGGATCTGGCTGCTCTGAGTTGACATTTCATGGGTATATTGTGAGGAAAAACTAAATTTGTTTCCATATTAGAGACGTTGACTCGAAAGTTTCATTATCGTCGAGTTTCTTTTGGTCTTCCCTTCTCATCCCCATACATCCATATGGTGAAATGAAGTTGAACGAGCCAATTACTCATTTTTGTTATTTTTATAGAAGATGGACCGGTTATATTCGTTTAGGAAGACGCCTAGCTATTTGATTAATCATTTGTCTCCATATGAAATGTTACATGTTTTGTTAAAATAGTATTCAGTGACAATTTCCGAGGCATTCCTCACTAATAGCTACAACATATATATATATATATATATATATATATATATATATGTATATATAATCAGCAGTTCAACCAAGATTACGCCGCTGAAGATGGCTGCCGCAGATGTAGCCGAAACTCAACTCAAAATTCCAGGCCCATAATCCCAAAAAACATGCAATGTATCAACACCGGTGGTGAAGGCCTACATTCTTTCATTTTCCAAAAATTTTCCATTTGAAAATCGAAAAAGTTCCGGATTTTTTTGTTGCCATGGTAACTAGTCAAAATTGAAGCATTTTATTGGTTGGAAAATAGAGGGGTAACATTTTCAGTGAATTTCGTACAGGAAACTGTGATATGATTTGTGGAAATGGATTTTCATCAAGTACCGGCCAGTTCAAATCAACATTTGCCAATCCATCATCGATCTTCCAGAATTCATTCTGATACATTCAGTAGGAAACATATATCAAATACCCAATGAATGAATATAGAAATTCATATCCTACGTCTGACTTATATTACACTGTGCAGTGTGAATATAAGATCCAACTATATGAGAAGAAGTAACGGAAGCATATCAATTGGTACGAGATTGAACATTTCCCCACTACATTATGTATGGCATTTCGACTCAATCATTTATTTCTCTGTTGAAACATTCACTCAATGCAATTTTTTTTTCCAAGCTCTTATAACCAGGAATGGGTACTGGGAATATATTAGTAGCTTGTGAAGTGATTTCATTTTATATTCTACAGATTTCTAGATTACCAGTAGTAAGATATAACGGAAATAAGTCAATCAAAATGGTCTTTACAAAACCCTTTCCATGGATTTTTATTCGTCAGGACGGTTTGAAAGTGCCAAGAGAAGTTTCTGTGTCCGATTACAACTGAAATATTCCTCTTAGCTTTCGTTTTCTATTTTTGATGTGATGATTCTTGAAAATAGGGTAAGACTCCCTTGTAATAAGTGTGATTCAGTTAACGGCAAGATTATGAATTGCTCTACTAGCTATTGTTTCACCTATTTCACAATATTCAGAGTATCAAAAATCAGATTTCAAGTTCATCACCTGAGACTTTTCCTCCGCGTGGATAGCCAGACTTATTTGCCTTTTCGAGAAGCCTATCTGCAGATTCTTTCCCAAGTCATGTGTTTTCTAAAATTTTTCGCATGGATGTCGTAGCTACAATAGCACATTTTCTTGATTATTTATACATAATGCCAAATGATGGCAATCAATTCGGAAACAGAAGTGGAATATTTCATTGATATCGTAGATCATTTATATTTTTATGGGTATTTTCAGGCTTGAACTTTCATTTTCTGTATAATAGTATATTAAGCAACGATTATGTAACGATGGTTATCAATACACGAGCATCAACCGGGTTACGAAACGAGCCGAAGGTGAGTTTCGTATGGTTGATGCGAGTGTATTAATAACCGTTACATGAGAGTTGCATACGCTTTTTTATCTACACCCGATAAATAGTGAAGAACTACAAATATTATATTTATATTCGTATTGCACACAATAATACTGATTAAACGCATTTCTTTGAAAAATTCTACAAAATTGTAATTAATGGTATTACTTCGAGTAATAAAACGATGAGAAATGGAGAGATCGAGATCGCTCGCCTACGGAGAGCTCAGAAAATTTGATTGAAAAAATAAAGAAATCAAGAATCATGCTTTTGTCAAATGAAAAATTGAATCATTCTAACTGTATTTTTGCCTGTTAGGATTTCGAAGGTGATTCTCCCATATTGCTGGTATCAGACATTTCGTTATGATAATCGAAGTTGGGCTATATTCGTCGAAAATTCAATCCCTATACCGAATTTGACTTGATAAAGGTCAAATGCAGAGCAGGCCCATCATGCTTGATTGAAAAATGATGGGTTTCTATTGGTTGAAAATCTGTATCGTAATGAAAAATCTGTATCGTAATGGATTTCATTATAAAACGTGTTGTGGGCATATAAGTGTAATATTAGAGTACGGGTGTAGATGAAGTTATATTTTCAACATTGCTTAGGGGCTTCATCAGCTTTCTGTCAACATTTCAGTCAAACCATTGTGCCAAACTGACAAATATATGCCTGCACCTAATTTACCCTTCGGAGAAGATAACTATGTCTTACAATGCTCTATCTCTTCAAACAATAGTCTTACATTGTCAAGTAAATGGAAATATCGACAGTATAGGGTAGATGACGTCACAAAAATGCAAATACTACCGAACGTAAGGATTTTCATAATTTAATGAAGTTTTTGGCAGATGTTTGTAACCGTAATAGTTTTAATACTATTGCGGAGAGAATATGAAAAAAGGGAGCATTATATTTTAACAAAATTGAGGTACTCTCTTGTACAACTTCGCTCCCTGGTACCAGTCAATCATCCAAACTTCATAGTAACTGATGGATCTCATCTGTGTTGGGTACATGCGAAGATGAACTTTCAGCGTTTATGAAATAACCAAGGTCTGACGTTCGTGGGCCCTTGCTCAATTACATTCTGCTGTAAGAGCAGAAATAATGAATATTAATGAAAAAATAGCTCATGGTATTATACTGGTGACGTCCGTTGGGATTTGCAATCTCTATATGTAAAAATTTGAGGAAGTTACCGGTTGAGTATAAAACTACTTCAGTATGATAGTATCTTCATTTGCCAATTCATCATTGCTCATCCAGAATTTATTCTGGACTATTTCAAGCAGAAAACATGAAACCAAATATGAATAATTGAATGAAAAAAAAAAAAAACAATACTAGCGATATGATATATGCACATCTGGGATCCAGCAACGTATCACGCTGAGATTAGACACTACAGTATAAATATCAGATGCCCAACCTGGCAAGGAGATATAACGAAAGAATTTCAGTTGCAAGAGGCCCGATTTTTCCATTCCCGAAATTGAAATTTTTCCTCTACATTATGTATGTTCGTTCGACTTAGTCATTTATTTCTGTGTTCACTTCAATTCAATTTTCTCCTCGGAACTCTGGAAACCGAGAATAGGCACTGAAAATATATTCGTAGCCTGTGAAGTGATTTTAACAGTCAAAGGTTGTATTCATTAATTTTTCAACAAAGATTCTCAGATTACGTAGAGCGCGAGTTTAAATCAGTCTCTAAGGAGCGAATCCCACAGCATAAGAATCCAGAAGCTATCTTTCCGCAGGAATTTTCGGAGGTTGGGTCGAAAGGAGAGACATGAATAAAATGTTGCAGGTGAATAAAATATTGATTTTTTTTGAGGGCTAGAGCAAGGTGCGACCGACTCAGTTTACGATGCCAGGATATAAAGGGCAACAAAGTGTGTGATATGGTGACGTTCGCAATATATTTTGAGAGCGAGCTTCCTGGTAGAATACAGCCGATCTCGATTGATTTTGTTTGGCAGTGCATGCATAATACTTTATATCGATATTAAGGAACTTGGGTATCTTGAGGGAAGAAAGAAGGGGAAAGAAGTTTTTTCTTCTCCGAATATAAAACATAAAACACCATAGTAACGTGTATATTATTCAGAGACGTTTGATTCATTTACACAAAGGAAGAAAGAGTCCATCTAGAACAGCTACTTCCCTGCCTACATGGCACGACAGGCACTGAGTGACATATAAATCACTTTTGCTTTATTTCATAGATATTTCTTATGTATACTATCTATTCGACTCAATTTTCATATGCTTGTTATACAAATTGAGCAAGAAAAAGTGAGTTCTATGTAACCCACTGCCAGTCGTCGCCATAAAGGCAGGAAAGTAGCTGTTTTAGATGGAGCGTTTCTTCCTTTTTGTGAATGAATCAAATATCTTTGAATGATATACACGCACCTATTGACAGAGAGTGTTTGAAATTTTTTCGATTTTGCTTCTTTCATAGGTGTTGTATATGAGAAGGCAAAATTCATCGAAGACACTCTTCCATTCTGTAGTTCACAAAATGTAAATGGGAAGGAATCTTGGGTGTGAAAGAGGAAGTACATACTGTCGATTCCAAGACTGTTTGATTATTTTTTCAAATTCAACTGGGAAATATATATATTTTTCGAAAACATGAATAATTGGAAAAACTGAAAATGTCAATGTCAATGTTGACGTGTCGACCATTTAATCGATTATCTTCAGGACGCTACAATGCATAATGAAACATTAAATGAATAATAGATCATATAAGGCTTGTTTGCGTACTGTGTAGTGTAGAGGTTAGCACGTCCACCTTTTCAAGCTGAAGACAGGCCACCGTGCTGGGTAATCTCATGTTAAAAGGTGAGGCCTCGTTGAACAATTGCTTGCACAAGTTTC
Source organism: Zygogramma bicolorata (assembly GCA_032362365.1). NCBI lineage: Eukaryota > Metazoa > Arthropoda > Insecta > Coleoptera > Chrysomelidae > Zygogramma > Zygogramma bicolorata. The sequence goes on from JAVJAQ010003535.1 coordinate 635,460, forward strand.
GACTTCTGAGGATTGACGTTCGTCAGCTGGTTAACGGAATGAACGATTTGCTGTTTCAATGTTTCTTTTCTTGTTGTTGGATGAATTTTTTCTCCGTAGTTGTTTTTGGTTCTCAAGTCTCCACAATTTGAAAAATAAGAATCAATATTAGAATCTATGCAAGCGTAATATACCCAGAAAAGTTTCTGCATTCATTGAAGAACAGTTCCTTCTGAATGTATCATTTTTCATTAGTCTGCAACTTCTCGTAAATTTTGAAAACGGAAGCGGATTTCGTTTCCGAAACGATAACGATGAGTATTTTGATAAATATTAGCTCTTGTGGATTGATTTTTATGAGAAGCTGCAGTTTTATTAACTGTTCCATTCAGAAAACTGTTTTTCAATAGACGCAGCGACTTTTCGGAATAGATTGAAAATCTGCACCTCTACATTTGTATAGATTCCAATATTTTTTCTTATTCTTCTCAGATCGTGGTTGGTTGAGAACCAAAAAAAAAACTGCGAAGAAATAGTCTTCCATCTAACTCTGGAGACGGAATCGCGTGAAACTTGTTAATGCAACATTCAAACTGCTTCGAACTTATTCTGAACTTCATTGAGAACGCGAACGAACCAATTGTAAGATATATTATTAAAATGTTGGGAAACATGGGGCTGTTGCTGAGACAAATCATAAGAAACACAACAGGTTTATTGCTTAAATAAATAACTCATCAACATATTCGATTTCCAACTTTGAAATATATCATGGAGAAAGTATTTGCCTATACTTCGATGATGAGTAATTCTAGTTTTCGATGAAAGTAGAAGGCGATCTCCTCATGATTGAGTATATTCAAAGAATCATTTTCTATTATATTTCAAAGGAGGAAATCTAACCTGCTGGAAGTTTTTTATATAAGAGATATACTTGTTTCCTTTCCTTCATTCCTTTTTTTTAACGTCGGCCTATTTTCGCTATGAAGGCCAATCACCGACGCCGGTGAGCAAACTTCCCCCTACCGAAAAAATTATGCCGAACCCTCTGGTATTCCAGTCAGAGGTAGGAATCTTTTGCGAGCCCACCATCCATGGACCCGGGACCGCCGGTTTTACGTCCCCTCCGAAGGACGGCATATCATCAATATATTCTGTGCTCTTTGATATATTGCCTGCGAGCTAGGATATGCGATTTGGCTTCAGTTGTATGGGCTTTCGAGGCGGTCTTTTCCTGCATGAGGTCACCCATCCAGGTACTAACCGTGCTCGGCGCTGCTTCACTTCAGATATCGAGTGACTGTCAGCCAACCCGAAGGGCTCGACCGTGCCTTTCATATACATGTTGTATCCGTTATAATTGAAAATAACTAGTTCACATTTCTTATGTTGTTAACAGCCTCATGTTCCCTAATATTCCAACCATGTCTTGAATTATGAATTCATGTCACATTATTTTCCTTTTCATCTTTCAATATTAATTCTAGTGTCTCAAGGATTACCACATGAATGGTCGAATCTTTGACATTGAGAGGTTTGGAATTTCTGGCTCACTTGACCCATTTTGAATAATTAGGATCACAAACGTTTGCACAAATTTGAATTTTTGGTGAAGGCACCGCCACAAAAATCATCAATTTTGATGAAGGAGCCAGTTGCTAAAGAGGAGAGGTATTGAAACGGAAACGTCGATAATGCAGATAATAGAACGACTTCGAATGTCGATTGAAAATCAGACTGGAAGGGGGATATTAGGACCTCGAAGATGCAAATATATTCTACATTTCAATGTTTCAGGTTTGTTAGTAACGACGTATCTACTACCTTCTCAAAATTAAATTGTCAAAATCGAATTTAATTTTCGGATTCTTCGAAATATTTTTATTGCATAAGCAACAAGGAACTAGAATGACATGAAATTTTTTATGTAAAATAATAACTGGAAGATATAATTTTTGATGGCCGAGAGAATTCTAGAACTATCTGAGTGTTGTGTAAATATTTGAAAAAAAGAATTGTGTCATTTGATATGAAACAAAAATGCCTGAAAATTTATTCTGATTTATTATACGTTTTCGGTTAGCTGATTAATTTCCCGTGCTGGGTAATCGCACGTTAAAAGGTAAGGCCTCGTTGATCCATTGCTCGCACAAGTTTCGACTTCTGAGGGTTGACGTTCGTCAGCTGGTTAACGGAAACGAACAATTTGTAAATGTAAGACGTCTACATTCGAAAAAGGAATAAAAAAGTCTTTTGCCGTTCTTAGATATCTCCAGAATATTATATCGCGTTCGACCCCAAGAACTTTTGACCGAACTTTCATTATTGACTTTCGTTCATTCGAAAGGAGAATGGGTACAGGAAAAATATAAGCAATAGGAGTTTCTATATGCGATGCTGCAACACTGTGTGAAGCAATAACTATTACTTTTTCACAACCATAATAAAATAATACACTTAGATGCTCATAATGTGTTTCATTAACAGATCCATCATGAAACGGAATAAAAATCTGTATTGTAATGATGAATCTGTATCATAATGAGCCCATTGTGATACACATTTTTCATTACAATATATATTACTGGAAATCCGATTCAGTAGCGGCAGGCTACGTTGAAAATTTCGGTTCAGAAGAAAATCAGAATTTCCAATATCAATAATGAAATGGATGTTAATATTCCTTCCACTTCGACATCTGTGGGACCCAAATATAAATATAATATTCATAGTTCGTCATCATTTATCGGATGCAGAAAAAGTAACGCGTGTAACTTTCATGTAATGGTTAATAATACACTCCCATAAAATCGCCTTTGGCTGATTTCGTATCACAGTTAAAGCTCGTGTATTAATAGTCATCATTACATGATCGTGAATAATATGCTATTTATGTAATTGCAGAAATTCAACTTCGTGAAACGAATTCCCAGGGGATAATCAGTATTCATTTTCGAAGTTTATTGGCAGATTACTATTCAATTGATGTGAATGATTTTTTTCCACTCTGAGATGAGATGGTTTCATTATTTTAATTCAACTAGACTTAGCTTTCCTCATTCAGTGTTTTGATTTTTTGTAGTCGGTTCTCGTTCGCCAGACTTCAAGAATTTGATATTCTTTTTATTCATCTATAATTCTTTCGAGGTCGGCGCCAAATGTCAACGACTGATTTCAATACAAACAGCTCTCTTTTTGCCTTATTGGGAATATATTTCCTATGTATTCTAGCATTCTATTTAATTTTCGTATGTTTGATATACGAATTGAGTCAGCAAAAATTATTTCTATGTAACGCTGTGCCTACCGTGCCATATAGGCAGGGGAGTGGCTGTTTAAGATGGACTCCTCCCATCTTTTTGTGAATGAATCGACTATCTTCGAGTGATATACACGTACCTATCAACAGAAAGTGACTGAAAAATTTCATTTCATGTCACATCTTTCATATAAGTTGTACAGCTTATCCAGTTCATTTTGGCGCAGAACTAATAATGTATATGTTCAGCAATCTCCGTGAAGTATACTAAGATGAAAATACACCTATTATGTGTGTTAATTGCATTGAAATTTATTCCTAGAATACACAACCAATGTGCAACTGGAAAAGTATATGAGTTTGTGCCAAGATGGATCGGATGAGCTGTAATTTCTGTAATCCACAAAACACTCAAGTTCCTGATAACAGACAGTCTACAATCGTCTCCAGCTGAAACTGATGCCATTTTCAGAGGTATCAATATCAGGTGGCTAGTTTCATTGGTTTCATTGGCTTCCCATGGAGGTAGAATGTTCCTGTGGTTGATCTATTATGAAAGGGATGGTAACAAGAGTACTAAAAACGCTACCTTCGTTTCACCACATCTTCAAATCGCGTTTGTTTCAATGAGGAGATACATTTCCATCACAACGTATGTGCCGCGCCTGTTTTGAAGTAGCATGTTATATTATTTCAATTATCGTTTCTTGGTTTTGGTTTGTTACCCTTCAAACGTTCACGCCATAGTCCAGGAAATCAAGCATTTTGGTTCGCAATTTTTGCCTCCACCATGGATTCACTTGGAATTTTCACAGAAGATACGAAATAGCTCAAGGATCATTTTCTTTATCATGCCGCTGTACGCTAGAGCCTTGAAAGTGGTTGCCATCCCATCTCGAGGGTGAAAATTTTTTATTACATTTTAACTGTAGAAAAAATGTTTTTTTACGTTTTTTTCGTGAAAGTAATATTTTTTTTGTTATTCGAAGTTGAAAGTAACAGTTTTTTGACGAAAAAATCGACTTTTCAAATGTTCTTTCGCGAATAAGTCTGAAAATATGCATTTTATCAAAAAAAGTGTGGAAAGCCAAATTGAAGCTTTCGAAAAAACAAATGCTTTTTTATCATTTTTCTACGACAAATACGAACTGAGATACAGCAAATTGATGCTTAGCTTTTTTCGTCAAATGTATAATTTGAAAGATTCAAAACGAAATAACGAGAAAAATTAGCATTTTTCGAAGAAAGAAAATTTTCTATCACCTATAATGAAGGAGCTATGCTTGAAAAACCTATAACTTTTTTTTTTTTAATTCGAATAACCTGCTTTGGAGCGTAGTAATCTACATAACCGGTATATTCGGCCGTTATACGTTATATGTTCCACTTTTTTCATTCATATTGGAAGACAGAGCAGAAGAAACATCTGCTCACGTGTATGCGTGTGTGAGTGTGTATTTCGTTGATTTCTTACCATTGTATTCTAAAGTTCGATTATGCAATTGTATCCTTAAGTATGAAACAATCATTATTTAACTATTTTTACCCATATTTAGGTTTTCAATGTTAATTTAAAATTTTTAACAATAAGGGGTAGTTTTCACCCCTGAAAAACAGAAAGCGTACAATGGCACAGTATAGAAAATGAACTAGAGGGTGAAATGAGCCTAATCCCAAATTTTTATACGAATCGGTGATCGACGAAAAAATTGCGAGGTGTTACCATTTTTTCAGCTTCATTTTTTGGACTACCACTGGCGTAAGATGATTGAGATTTTGGGTTTTTGGATTGGTGGTGAGAGGTGACAGTACTTTGACAAGAAGAAAAAGTCATCATTTTTCTAAAGAGAGTTTTGATCATCAGCGCTCCGAGTCTAATACAAATATCATTCTTATTTTCATCAACTGGAAAAAGCAGCTGAACCATCAAAGCGAGGGACGCATTTCAGGCTAAGCACGAGTAAATAATCTAAGGTAGCATCCATCCAATTGTTCATTTCTTCATATGATTACACCTCACTGAAGCCTTTGTGGGATTCGTGATAAATTGCTGAACTTGCATCAAAGAGCTATTGCGTAGGTACCTACTCGTTTTTCATCGAAAGAGCTCTGGACTTATTATTCGTGTCATCAAAAATCGGGACTAATCATTAATTTTGAGTAAGTGTTAGACTTTAATCTGTCCTAATAGTATGTGGAATTGGTACTTCTGATATTTTCAATGAAAATTGTTTTGAGTTCATAAAAGGCATTTGAAATATGAGCCCGTTACACGTACTGAGTAAAAGCTCACATTTCAAATATTGTTCATGATCCTACGTAATATTTTTAGCGTTTATTAATCCTATTAAGGCTTCCGTCTAAACTGAGAAGTATAATGCAGTTTGGCAAACGCTTAGCGTATTTGTTTTATAATCGTGGTAGCTTTCTGCCGTTTATAGATTTTCAAAGTCCTGGAAGTTTGCCAGACTGGCATCCTAAAAGCTCCGTTCAAATATTCCCATCGCCCACTCCGTGTGTAGTATAATAGTCTGTTGATACTTAAGTGAGTGTATGAGGAAGCAAATGAATTGTACGACTTTTGGCGAATAAATATCACGGCTTTGCTGCAATGCGTGACTTCACAAACTCTAATCGGATTTATACTGAGGCATAAATTACTTTGCCGCAAGAGTGAAACAATTCCCAGAATGTAATTACCAATTTTTCCAACAGTACATTGTCACAAAGTTTGGATGATGATTCAACACGAACTTGCTTAAAATCCAGAAGCTATCGATAATGCGTTGCTGAATGACTTTACCCTTGCAATGCTCCTACGAGCAGCACTAGTAACCAGTTTCATTTCCATTGGTAGATCCAAAATGTCTGATATTTATGTTCTGTGATTGATGACAACTAGATGCTTGGCAACGCTGTAGGGTGAAGGACAAGCGGCAATGTATTAGGGTTAGGAATGTAGTAAGTAGTACGAGTTTGATTATAGGTTGATGAAGAAAAAGCCATTGTTTCATTCCTAATTATCCTAATAGAACATAGTGGCAGCGGTTGAAATAAAGTAAAATGAAAGCACTTGATATGGGTGACCAGGTCGAAGTTAAATTTCCAATTACAGTTTCTCCGCCAGAAGAAAAAACTAACTTGCTTATGTACCTCATGGGAGATAAAGCGGAAAATATTCTTTTGCAGTTGAATCCGAAGCCAAAAAAATACGACGAGATATTGGCCAGCCAATTTCATTCCCAGCCGGAACATTATATTTGAACGATTTTAGGTCAATTCAAGAGTGCAAAAGCCCGGAGAATCGGTAGAGAGTTTCATAACAAATCTCCATGAACTAGCTGAATACTGTGACTTTATAAATCTGAGAGATGAACTTGAGAGCCCGAATAGTGGTAGGATGAAGGACAAAGAAACAGAAGAACGTTTGCAGTTAGTATCAAAACTAACTTTGAGTGCCTGTGTGCTCGCAGCCAAACAAGCTGAGTTACAAGCAGCACAGAGCCAATAACTGTATGGAGAAGAAGTGAGAGAAGGGCAAGTGCTTCTGGTAAAAACTGAAGAAATGCAAGGGTCGACCCGACTCAAACGAAACCAAAACGGTTTTGGGTTCCATAATAGTGCCATGGCAAGGTCTACTTCAATTCCTGGGGACAAAAAAAAGGAAAAATGTTACAAAGTGCAGGTTCTGCGGATTATAGCCGTTTCACGAAAGGTTCAGGTGTCTAGCAAGAAATGCAGTTTGCAGGGAATGTTCCAAAATTGGCCATTGGACAAAGGGTTGCCTATCCTCCCAGGTGAGGTCGTTACAATTAAGTGGAACTGAACATGGTGGAGCTCTCCGAGGGGACAGTCGTGATGGGGAATCATTTCTGGGATCTATTTTTGTCAATAATTTAGTAGTAGATGATTGGATGGTACCTATTGAAGTATCCCTTTTCAAAAAGAAAATCAATTTCTTGACTGATAGTGGGGCAGACATATCTTGTATACCATATAAGCTAGTAGATTCAAACTTGAAATATTTTATTATACCTACCCGAAAAGTGATAACAGGACCATCTGGTAGTTAACTCCAAGTTGAAGGAATAATACGTACTAATCTAAGGTATAATGACAAGCAGACTCAAACAGAATTATTTGTTGTTAACCAATTAAACAAACCAATAGTAGGACGACCGTCCATATTAGCGCTTGAAGTACTTCGATTGAATGTTGGAAAGTTACAAATCGAAGATAATACTGAAATTCTAGATTTGATAGTACAAAAGTTCCCATATATTTTTAATGAGATAGGTACTTTCAAGACAGAAATGTCGATCCAAATAAAATAAGATGCTCAGCCTTTTGTACAATCTGTACCTCGAGTGGTACCTATCCCATTACTGAAACCCTTAAAGTCTGAATCGAAAAGGTTACAGGACTTACATATTATCGAACCAGTAGATGACTACACCCCATGGGTGAGCCCTATAGTAGTTAAAAAGGGTACTAAAATTCGAATTTTTGTGGATTATACTAGGTTAAATAAGGCAGTGTTGAGGTCCTATTTTCCTATTAGCAAGGTGGAAAGTATTCTAGCTCAAATTAAAGGATCCCGCTATTTTTCTAAACTAGATACTACTTCTGGGTTTTACCAGATGAAATTAAAGAAGGAATCTCAACATTTAACATGTTTTATAACCCCTTTCGTCGATTCATTTTTAAACGTTTACCATTCGGAATTTCTTGCGCTCCAGAATATTTCTCTATGTTACTTCATAAAATCCTCTCTGGTATAGATGGAGTTATAAGTCATGTTGAGGACATTTTGATTCATGCCCCTACTATCGAAAAACATAATGAAATACTTATACGGGTTCTAGAAAGAAAAGAAGCTGAAAGTATTACGCTGGAAAAAGAAAAGTGTCTATTCGCAGTGCAAAAAACTACAATTTTTAGGACACCTAATATCAGCGGAGGGGATTTCTATTGTCTCTGATAGAGTAGAAGCAATATCAAATTTTCCTGAGCCCCTGAATGAAAAAGAGGTGATGCAGTTATTGGGATTTATTGATTTTAATTCTAGATTTCAACCAAATAGGTCTGAAATATTAGAGCCATTGACGGCGCTACTGAAGAAAGATGTACCGTTTATTTGGGATATTCCTCAGAAAAAAACATTTAGTGAAATTGAATATTTGCTACAGAAAAGGCCTTGTTGAGCGTTCTATGATCCTTCTAAAGAAAATGTTATTTCCGCTGACTCGTCTTCTTTTGGATTAGGGGCTTGCCTCGTACAAATCTCGGGAAATGAGGAGGAAATTGTTGCTTTTGCTCCACGTTTGTTATCAGAATCGGAAAAACGGTACGCACAAATTGAAAAGGAGGCCTTGGCTTCGACATGGGCTTGCGACCACTTTAAATAATATATTATTGGATTAGAGATAACTTTAGAAACAGATCACGAACCTCTTTTACAAGTACTACGGACTAAACCTCTTGACGAGCTATCCCCTAGACTACAACGTTTTCGATTGAGATTGATGCGTTATAGTTTCAAAGTACACTATTGTCCTGGGAGTTGAGGGGCTGCTATAAACGAGAACACCTCAAGATAGCAGAAGAAGATGGGGCACAATAGATCTAAGCAGGTCGCAGCGCATCTGTCACCATCCAACTCACCAATACCAATACCAATTGTCCTGGGAAAAACTTAGTAGTAGCAGATGCTCTCTCAAGGAATTTTGCAAAGGATTGTGTCATCCCAGATAGGGATGAATTAAGTGATGAAACTGAAAATAATGTTGATTTAATTGTCTCCTCAATACCATTAAAGCCATACTTTTTAGAGTCAATAAAACAGGAACAAGAGAGATATCAAATATGTTAAAAACTTAGGGAGTATATTAAGGGGGTGGCCTCCAAAAATTAGGTATCTGACGGATTGTTACCTTATTATCAATATCGCTTCGAAATTTCCTTTTCACAAGGCTATCTGTTGAGAGGGGCTAGACTTATCATTCCTGAGACATTACAGATGAAATGCTCAGAATTTTTTCATGAAGGGCACTTGGGAATAGTTGAATGTAGATCTCGAGCTAAAGGGCAGTATGGTGGCTTGGGTTGTCCACCCAAATAGAAAATTTGATCAGGAATTGTCCTCCTTGCTTGGAAAATAGAGTAAACCGAGTCGAACCTTTTGTCAAGATGACTTTCCTCATCACTTACAATAAAAAAATTTACAAGTACCATGAACTCTGATTTTGATGTGAATATGATGATAATGAATATTAATAATTTACGGGTCATGCAAAATTAATGAAGTATTAACGAGACAACAGTCTACCGGGTAACAATTAGATGATTTGGTCGGGACGGAACATCAAATATTCCATTGAACCATCGTGTCCCCTATACTACTTTCATCCGCAAACAACCGAAATTGTATTATTTATGGTCGGTTGTGAGCAAATCTATTATTTCGAGCTGGTCGACTAAGCTAGGATAGGATATTCTTTTTTCACATGTAGGCTAGTACAACGGTACACAAAGAGGGGTCGAACTGGAAAGTTTTGGTGTAATTGTTTTTATTGTTTTATTCTATGTTTCTTGGAGTGTTGACCACGAATTTGAAGTTGTCCAACAAGAATTTGCTTGAGAAATCATCAAAAGAACACTTAAAATCATGTTTTCCAGTGGATTTTAGCTTATAACATGCAAAAAAAGCTATTTACGATAAAAATTGTTTTCTAATGAATTAACTTCCTATATGACCGAAAACATTTTTCCGTACCTCATATGGTTTCCACGCAAAAGAGTGCTGAAATATGGGAAAAATCAGTAATTTTGATATTTGGAAAAAATCAAAAAATAATGAATGAATCAATGCAATTTTTCCTGTGATATGTAGAAAAGCTGGCCTCGACTGTTCCAGTATCTGCCTTAAATGTGAGAACGGCTGCAAGAATATGCTCATTGCAGAAATTGAGGAAGAAGCAGAGAATGATCCAGAGTTACTTGAAGGTAACTGTGCATGGATAATTCTTACCATCATTCATATTCACTATTTAATTGTGTGTCAAAATATGTTTGAAATTTGATCTGAAGAAAGCATGGAATCGGTACCTCAAAGGGCTCGTACAAATAAATAAATAGGTACCTACTTATAAATTGGTATTTTTCATCTATATTAATGAATTTTTGAATATATTGCAATTATGTGGAGGAACAAAGAAAGTAAAAACGTTCTAAATCATAACATTATAAACAGATAATGAGGTTGTGGAGGTAGCACAATGAACATGAATATGGATCACTGCAACTTAAACGAATGCATGCCCTTCAAAAAGTTGTAGTTTTCCACAATTATGTGCGATATAATACAAACATTTCAAATAACTCGTTTATTCATTATCTTTTTCACAATGAGAACATTTTAATTCAATTTCGCTTTGTTGCGAACGGCGAAAAGTCATACTAGAATCGAATAATCATCCATTGTTTCACTGCATTTGCTGCATAAGTATAGAAGAAAAGGAATGCATCACAAAAAATGTCATTAAAATGGTGTTGCGTGACGTTCAGCAATAGGGACAAACCGATCGAACCGAATGCATGTAGCCAGTGCTGAGGCGGTTGTTTGTAATGGAATTATATGCATAGGGAGATTTGCGCTTCATCGGCAATATTGTCCAAACATAATATGCATGAATTCGGCAAAGCTTTTTGTTTGCGGAATTCCGAAACGTGGTGGTATTTTCGGAACTATTCGATGAAAATATCGGTAAAATACTGAAATGAGTATAGCTACATGGACGATCAGCTTCGACCGAAAGTCGCCAATATATTCCTTGTTATACCAGGTATTTACCAGGATTGGTCTGTAGACAACTAAAATTTGGCCATTTCTCTATCACACCGAGCCGGTCAGCAAAATTATATCACGACCGCAGATTGAACCACCAGTGAAATCAATCATTGGAATATCTGACAAAACAATATTATCGAGACGAATTGAGATTATTGAACACGTAGACGGGCTGAGAGAAACATGTACATCGTAAAACTAATTGGAACAATTGTCTATGCAGTGAATACATGATGTTGAGTTTGAGTATCAGAAGACTCACCGTAGAAAAATAATGATATTTCTGTATGATATATTCGATACACGACTCTCCAAATTACATATCGAGGGACGTGTTTGCAATATGTTTCAACGATAATGAAAATTAAAATAAACATTTTTAGAATGTATCGTACAGAAAACTGCATAATTTAGAGGGAACTACAATAAGAATATTTCAAACTCAGGATGACTTCCAAGATTCAGAACAGAAATGAACCTGCACAGTTACCTTAACGAAATATATGGGGTGTTTCACCTTACTCCATGAATTTCAACCACATGTACAGTGATACATAAGAAGTGGATTACACAAAATGAAATTAAATTCGAAAGGAAAACGAGATGAAAAACTAACTTTTTTGGTGTATGAAGAGCTTAGTTTCTGAATGTCCATGAAAATCTTGGTTACTTGTGAATCAGAATTAAAAAACAACGTCCACATGTGAAACAACAGCGTTGTTTTCTTAGTTCCGACCCAAAGCTCACCAAAATTTTCATCGACTCTAAAATAAAATTCATACATGCGTAATAGTTGTTTCTTCAACATTATCTTCTACATTATCTAGTAGTGACGGTAGTAGGCTAGGTTCGACCTTCTGTTGAATACGAATATTCCAAACATTGAATTGAACTGGCCGATACTTTCTTCTTCTTCTATTTCTTTATTCAACGTCGGCCTATTTCCGCTACCAAGGCTAATCACCGACGCCGGTGAGCACACTTCCCCCAACCGGAAATTTTGCCGAACCCTTTGGTATTCCAACCAGAGGTAGGGATCTTTAACGAGCCCAACATTCATGGACTCGGGACCGACGGCTTCACGTCCCCTCCGAAGGACGGCATATCCTCAATATATCTTGTGCCCATTGATATATTGTCTGCGAGCTATGATATGCTATTTCGCTGCAGCTGTACGGGCTTTCGATACGGTATTTCCCTGCATGGTCACCCATCCAAGTACTAACCGCGCTCGGCGTTGCTCAACTTAAGATATCGAATGACTGTCAGTCAACCTGAAGAGCTGGGACATGTACCAGGCCGATACTTGATGAAACTTTATATTTAACAATATCTTTCTCAAGCAGGATAAATGAATCACTATTCGTTAAGATGTTGTAAGATTTTGTTTGCATGAAAACGGCGTCCCTTACAGAAAAGGAAATGGAGAGATGGTTTGTCACGAGTTGAGCAAGCAATCCACAAACTTTTTTCAGTTTGAAGTAACTCAGTGGAGTACTGTTATCTTCTTCAAAAACATTGAGATCATTACCCGTATACGCTTCACTGACGTTCAAAAATTTGCAATTGCATGTCAGCAAATGCGCAAAAACTACTTCTCAACACCCACCAAATTTCATTCGCATATCTTGATCGGTTTCAAGGCAATACATAAATAGTCAGTTTTTGAATAAAACTTCTACGCCCCGTTATTCGGATATCTAAGCATTGTCGAAAGAAGTTATACAGTATTCTTTCATTATTTTTTTCATGTAGAATCATCCTCTGAAATTTTTTACACTCATTCACTAACACCTTGTATAATATGATATATTCATTCTGTAGTACTTTCAGCAACGTCTTTCACAATAATTGTTGAATGGTGTGCAATTAAATCACTCATCTCATTGTGTACAGACTCATTGATTGAATCGAGCTCCTATGATTAAAGTTGAAGATCAACCTGGCGTCATCTGTGAGGATCACATTTTTTTTGGACTGACCACAGGAGGAACGCGTAGATATATATTTTCGAGGTCATAGATAGTTGGGAAATCAAATATCTGTAAGATATTGAACAGTTGAACTCTTACAAGTTTCACAAGAGTCCATTTTCAGTTGTTAGATGGGCAAATACTTTTGACTGGTCTGAAAGCGTCATTCATTCTTATTTGTATATATTTTTGGGATTTTTCTCAATAAAATCATGGAAAAGTACAGATTTACATTTTTTCCAAGTTGTGTATTATTTGAAATTCAATATCTGGGTTTCGATTCAGGTAATTAAAAATCATGACTATATTGCCATTTGATGTTATCTCACTATAACAAGTATTCTGTCATTTATATTACTGTTGTTAAATATCCTTTTAGGAAGCTGTTAATATAATTTTATAGTAGCATAGCTTCTCGCCCCTTTTCGGAACCATAATATATATCATACCGGATTAACAAAACACATTCAATGGAACATTCAAACCCTATGTTCTGCTGCAAACAGTATTTCCATTTCCTTTCTCCACGATAATCGAGGCCTCAACAAATTGTACCATGAGATGATTGAAGATGAAAAATATAAAGAAATGTTATTATATAATGATTACTGAAGTTCTTTTCCTATTTTATGAATAGGAATACAACACTGAATAGTGTGTCAGACCACTTTGGGTATTATCAATTTTGTGCCTCTCCATGAGGAATTGGTATACAGAGAAAAGAAAAGTTTGTTACTTATTTTCATTCAACATTAACTTTTTTGCACTGATTTCTTATTGATGTATTTTTTTTTTCATTATGAATTAAGGAAAGCCCAGTAGTGAACATTGAGGAACTTTCCATTGGACTATTTCATATACGGTTTCAATTGTTTGAAAAGTATGTACTGTTGTCAAGACTCATCAAACATTCTATCCGGCACTGCATACCTCTACAAGTTCACTGAAAGATCTAAGACAAAGTATTCTTAATTTGGAGACGATTGGAGCAGTTGTAAAGTGCAAATCAGATAGACATCAATTTCTTTCATCATATTTTTTAGTTCCTAAATCAAGCGGTGGTTACCGTTTCGTTTTGAATTTGAAAAAATTGAATGAATTTTTGGTATCACCCCACTTCAAAATGGAGAATGTTAAATCAGTTCGAAATATTATAGTTCCAAATTGTTTTATGTGTACAATCGATCTGAAAGATGCATATTTTTTAATTCCGATCAGGTATTTAAAAATCATGACTATATTGCCATTTGATGTTATCTCACTATAACAAGTATTCTGTCATTTATATAACTGTTGTTAAATATCCTTTTGGGAAGCTATTAATATAATTTTATAGTAGCATAGCTTCTCGCCCCTTTTCGGAACCATAATATATATCATACCGGATTAACAAAACACATTCAATGGAACATTCAAACCCTATGTTCTGCTGCAAACAGTATTTCCATTTCCTTTCTCCACGATAATCGAGGCCTCAACAAATTGTACCATGAGATGATTGAAGATGAAAAATATAAAGAAATGTTATTATATAATGATTACTGAAGTTCTTTTCCTATTTTATGAATAGGAATACAACACTGAATAGTGTGTCAGACCACTTTGGGTATTATCAATTTTGTGCCTCTCCATGAGGAATTGGTATACAGAGAAAAGAAAAGTTTGTTACTTATTTTCATTCAACATTAACTTTTTTGCACTGATTTCTTATTGATGTATTTTTTTTTTATTATGAATTAAGGAAAGCCCAGTACTGAACATTGAGGAACTTTCCATTGGACTATTTCATATACGGTTTCAATTGTTTGAAAAGTATGTACTGTTGTCAAGATATCAAGTTATCTGAAATGAGACTAATGGTTATACAGGATGTTTATTATTCATGCGGCAAAATATTAAGGGACTATTCCTTGGACTATTCTGAGGATATTTTTTCCTTCAATGATTTTTGATAGGTCACTTTGTTTCGAAGATACGGGGCGAAAAAAACTTTGATAATAACAATTTTGGTAATTTTAAAAATAATTAACGTAGCCGAAATGAAAGTATAGAGTTTCATAGTGGACCCAACAAGTAATAAAAAATACTACTCCAGCGGAAGATGTGGTCGATTTGAGGAATCGTATAATTGCTGGGTGTTACGCAATCAGAAAAGTGTCTGGTGTTTCTGAAAGAGTTCGAGAGTTGATGAGGACTAGATTGGAGTCTTGCATTCGAGCAAGGGGTAGTTATTTTCAACAGTTCTTGTAGATTAAGAAACATTACATGTAATTTTTGGTAATAAATTGTTATTGTCGAAATACTTTTTCGCCCTGTATCGCCGATACAAAGCGCCCTATAAAAAATCAAAGGATAAAATATCCTTAGAATAGTTTAAGGGATAGTCCCTTGCATTTTTTCCGCACGTTCAATAAGCACCATGTACATTTGAGGATGAGTCCAACGTTTGAGTTCATTATTAAACATTATTCATGGGTTCTGAAAGTCACAATTCAACATATAATCATACTCGACAAAATATAGTTTACATTTTTAAGATTCAATACAATTGGATTTGTAGATACGAATTTCTATGAATAACAAAACACTCATGAAAATGGCAAAAAATCGCAAAATAATCATATGTTGCCGTATAGGCAGTATCATGTCTTCTCTATCACATATAGCTGATGTAGCTACATCATTCACCATGCGTCGATAAAGTACAAAGTGATGTTGGACCCGCTCGAGTGTATAAAGGACACGGTGAACATTATCGCCATTAGCTGGAATGGGGGTTTAGATAGGCAGTCCTCGATAAACCAGATATATCAAACTCAAAAGCACTGACTGCTCTGATTAATATCAGTGGTGTCAATGCCAAGGGACACCGATATGTTGTCTGAAGTGAATTGAAACTTGGGATATCTTTATGAAGTGAGTGAAAGTGGGAATCGACATTTGTAGTAGAAGTGGAGGTATTCTTGAGTATAATAATGGCGTGTTTACTGAATCAGTTGTAATTCTCCTCAGAATTCCCAGGTTTTTTGACTTCAAAATATCATGAGCGAGTGTTTGTACTATTGTGTTTCACGTTGTATACAGGAGTTGTATCAGAAAGGGCCTGCATATCATTATTAACATCAAACCGAGCTTTACATGAATTCTGTGGTTCAAAAGATAATCGAAGCTAAGTATCATCAGCGTAGTGAAACTAGAGAAAAAAATCGTAAACATTTTTGTCGACTGCGAGAAGAAGGGATGTGATTGTTCCTTGTTAGGATCTGAAATCCGACAAAAACAGTGATTCTTGTCTTCCTCGAACATCTCCTAAGTCTTCGACAGTGTTGGCAACAAGCTATTGAGTCTGTAGGTACATAGATCTGTAGCATCATTGCAATTGGGTTGCGGTAGATTTTTTAAACATTTCAATTTCACAGGGCAGGTATTTGTTTGCATAGCACTGTCGAAAATATAGGTTGTTTTCTATCAGATAATCATCTACAGAGTCAATAGAGTTACTAGTATCTTACGGAATTGGCCCACACTTTGGCAAAATCCATGACAATTCAATTTAAAACACACTTCGCGTAATTTCCACTAGACAGGTTACGAAACCGCTACACTTGTTTCACTATATAATAGCTTCATACCTCATCCGGCATCATTTGTTATAGTTAGCGGACAGAAAACTCTAGCATGTTGTGCAAAATGAGGATTTCATCCAAGTATATGTCAGTTTAATTCAATGTTAGAGGTGTATATGGTACACACACACACACACACACACATACATGTCCATGTAGTTTTGTGGCACCCCGACCTGTATACAAAATTGTGGCATTTTTGTTGCCGGCTTCAGTGCGCATGGTATTTAAAATCAGGAGTTGAATGCACTAGGTGGCGTTCTTTTACTCTCCGTATTATCGGAGATGGAAACACATACTATGGGAAAGCATGTGGCATCCGTTGCCACATTTAATGCATTGATTCAAAAAGATGTGTGAGAATCCACAAGAAATGTATTTGCTGTATAGTGTGTCACGGTTGCCAAATGATCAAGGTGTGTGTCTAGAATTCCATAAAGCTTTTATATTGATGATAAAGAAAATTGATGTCATTTGACAGTCAGAATGAAAAAATGCAATCTATAATGAATTAACTAAACTGCGAATGTTGATATCATAAAATTTTATTGTATGAAATATATTTCCACGCCCAGAAATCGTCATTGTTTCTTGTTCTGCTCACTAGCGAGTGGACTATTGAAACACAATAGTCTATGTTTCAAGCTTTTAATACCAAAGTTTCGGAAATATTTGTCGCCTTCTTCAGGGCTAAAATATTAACCCTCCCCCTTTTGATATTGTAGCCCTGAAGAATTCGAGAAATAATCACTGTATAAAATACAGAGTGTTGTGTTTCAATAGTCCACACGCTCGTGGGCAAAACAAGAAACAATTTCATTGTATTTTAGAACTAGTTAATTCTCTCATTACTATATTTTGAAATATCTCAAACTGAAAATAAATTTATTTCATCTAACCAATTATTGGTGTTATACCTCTTAGTAGTGTTTGTAGAATTAGTGGGTAGTATTTTGAAGGCCAGTGTGAAGTAATATAAATACTTTTGCGTGACTTAATTGCTATCATTGAAAATATACAGGCTGATCAAACACAGCACTATTGCCAACTTCTTCATTATTGAAGATACGAAGTCAGTTGAGTTAGAGAAGTGAGAACATCGCGTTTTGTATTTATTAAAAAAAAATCCAATAGGACACCCTCTACATTTTGATTTCAATCAATTGCCAACTCTTTCCGAAACATGAATGGCCACTATAAATCTCATCCTAAAACCACAAATAACGTATGGGTAGAATCTCTGGACTGATAGTTTTTGTTGGTGATATATCGGTAGATGAAGATATCGACCCATCTTGAAAATCTGAATGTGAAAATACAAAATTCATCACCAAAAAATATGTTTCTGTTTCCACAACAATCGATAGGAATGCATCTCTTACTGCAGGGGAATATCTTGGGAAAAGGCAACGGACTTATTATATAGCCCTATGGTGATGGTTCTAATAATTTTTCGCAGCCAGGCATATGTACATTAATCTGGATCATATTTCCGAAATATTTTAAATGATACAGGGTACCCCAAAAAACTGTGGCATATTTGAGAATGCAATGAAATATAGGATGTTCCATGGGAAAAATATAACTTCGATATATGCCATAGTTTTTGGGCCAACCTGTATCAATGAAACTATTTTAGAAATATAATCCAGATTGATGTGCAAATGCCTAGCGGCAAAGAATCACCAGAAAAATCATGAGGTCAAAATAGAATAGAATAGAATAGAACTTTATTGCATCCATAAAAAATACAAATATTTTGGACAAGTCACCTATTAAATTGCACAGTTACATAAAAGAGCTGTAAATTTAACAATAAAATCAAATGTAGAGTATAAAATGCATTTTAAAAATTATTAACATATAGACAAACAGGAATAAAAAATGGAAAAGATGCACTAGGTATCTACAAGCGAATCCTTAAGAGCAACATTGAACTCACTCAGAGTATACAGGCTCATTTTAGTGAGTAGTTTTTTCATTGTATTTCTGGAAAGTCTGAGTGGCAGATGTTTGATTTTTTCAGGAAGTAAATTGAAGCAAGTGATGCCAATTGATTTGCTTTTATCCAATCTTCTCAGGAGGGGCACAATATTATTTCCATTGCGTGTTTTGTAGGAGTGAATATCCGAGTGTGTTGTGAGTGTGTGATAATTTTCTTTGACATGCAGAACATTGTCAAAGATAATTTGCGAGAATAGAGTCATGATCCCTGTATTCTCTAAACAGAGGCTAACAGTGTTCAATATAGTCAGCTCTCACAATGCTACGTACAGCAGCTTTTTGCAAGACGAATACTCTTTGAAGTTGGGTGTAGCTTGCATTACCCCAATACAGCAACCCATACCTCATTGCTGAGTGGAACAAGGCATAGTATGTCATTTGAGCTGCTTTCTGACCAGCCGTTGTAGCTATTCGACTAATGGCATAAACAGATTTTGCTAGTTTGTTGCAAAGATTATTGATATGGGTGGTCCAGGCAAGAGACGAGTCAAGATGAACTCCGAAAAATTTAATACTTTCTGATGTAGAAATGGCATCAGAGCGATAGTTTGAAAATACACAAATTTCTGTTTTCGTTTCATTCATATACAGTTCATTAAAGTCAAACCAATGTTTAGCAGAGGCATAAATATTTTCCGATATGTTTTCAACATCACAGGTTCTATCTATATGTACAGAAAATGACGTGTCGTCAGCATATAATATTGTCAGTAATTCAAGTTTGAGATGCATATATAAAGGTAAATCATTAGCATAAATAAGGAAGAGGAAAGGCCCCAGTATGGATCCTTGTGGGACACCCCTTTTGATAATACGTTCTTGACTTATCCTATTGTTATTGTAAACTCTTTGTGTTCTGTTAGCTAAATATGATTCAATTATTTTATTGGGAATTCCTCTTATTCCATACCATTCTAATTTCTCCAACAGTTTATCATGACTGACACAATCGAATGCCTTCGACAGATCTGTGAAGATAGTTAAACAGGCTTGTTTATTTTCAAAAGCTTCAATAATGTTGTTAGCTAATTTGTTTATAGCGTCTATGGTACTTTTACCCTTCCTAAACCCAAACTGAAGATTATGTAAGAGATTATTACTTTCCATGTAGTTACTAAACTGTATTAAAATAGCTTTTTCCATTACTTTGGATAGGGTGAGCAATATGTGAATTTGTCTGTAATTCTCAGGTAATTTTTCATCCCCCTTCTTGAATATAGCTAGAACTTTGGCTGGTTTGAACACTGACGGAAAGAAACCATCAGAAAGACATCTATTATAATGGTAAGTGGTTCAACGATTAGTGATGCGCATTGTTTGAGCAAATAAGTGCTGATACCATATACATCTTGGGTCTTTTTTGTTTTCAGACTTTTAATAATAATGATAATTTCCTCTTCTATGAAGGGGCGTAGGTAAAAAGATTAAAATGATGTTTAGGGGTTGAAAGTAATTGAAACATTTTCTGGTGTCGCAATATTATTAACAATACTTTCCGCGTTGTCAGTAAAGAATTCATTAAAAAGATCCACATCACATTCATAAACAGATGATGCATCGAACACGTCATTACCCCTCTCAGAGTTTATAATTTTCCAGATTGTCTTATTTTTATTGCTGGAAAGGAATATTTGATTCGAGTCATAATTTTGTTTTGCTTCAAGCAGCATTTCGTTGTATTTTTTTTACTCAGCTCATATTGCAGTTTATATGAGTCCGATGCGTTAAGCTCGACTCACTCTCTTTACATGAGAAACTGAATTCTACGGAAACTCTTCATTCCACTTATATACCTCTAATAGATTTCATTTTATATGACATCCTCTGGATATGAAAATAAAAATCGGTCGCCATTGTAGCATAAAATTTAAGTTGTTATACATCATTGATTATCTTGATATTGTATGTATCACTGAAACTTGGTGCAAAGAATATGAAATTATATCAGTCGAATTGAATTCATATTAACTTTCTGACTATTTTTGTAGAAAAGACGAAGATGGTGGGGGTGTTGCCATATTCGTTAAAAATAATCATAATTTCGTAATAGGAAGTGCGAAAATAAAAAAAAATTCAAGATGTTTTTGACCTCAGATCATTTATAAGTTGCTTCTACAGGCCACCAGCTTCCGAGAGTAAAATTTTCCTCACCCAAATGGATTTATATCTTGAAACATTCAATCACAAAAATCCAAAGTCGAATAATGTCATATGTGGTGACTTTAACTTCAATTTTGATGAAGATGTGCATGAAGGTGAAGCAAAAATGCTTCGTAATCTATTTTCGGGATATGGATTAAAACAATGTATCTTTGAGAATACAAGGTTACAAGGAAACAGTAAGTCTATAGTTGAACATATCTTTTCGTCAGTTGAAACTGGAACTAAAATTGTTCTAAAATTGTTCGTTTTCGTTAACCAACGAGGCCTTACCTTTTAACGTGCGATTACCCAGCACGGTGGCCCGGCGAGGATTCGAACCCCGGCCTTCCGCTTGATAGGCAGATATGCTAACCACTACACTACCGAGACTGAAAGTGAAGTTTTGCATATCGAGTCCTCTGATCATGCTCTCCAGTATATCTCATTGCCTACAAATTTTGTCCTTACTGAAGAGTCCCATTATATCCCGAAAAGACATTTTAACGATCAAAATATCCAAAATTTCAATAATGTATTATCACAGGTGGATTGGAATTTTTTATACTTCAGCAACTTTGATACCAAATTCTCCCATTTCTATGATATCTTTTTTCAAGCTTTCGATGTTTCTTTTCCTGAACTTTTTCAAAAAATCAAACATAACCAGAATAAAAGTAAATACAAACCTTGGATAACCAAAGATATTGTTGATGAAGGTATATTACTCAGAGATCTATATAATTTGATGAAGAAACAAACTGATGAATATTTAACTGATCAGTTGAGGAAACTCTTGAAAAATCATAGACATAAATTTGAACAGGCTAAAAAAAAAACATTTCAATGATCAATTCCCCAAGGCTCAAAATAAGTCCAAATTTGCCTGGACTATCATCAAAGAGAATACACCTATCAATGACAAACCGAAATATTTACCTAGCTACTTCAATATTGGTGATGATATGCTTGTTGGTGATGGCCCCGGAATATCTCAAGCCTTCAATAATTTTTATCGATTCTGTCGAGTCATTGATAAATAGCACAGCACCTGGTGGCCCGAAATATCGCAGTATGAAAAATGAGAGTCTTTTTCTCTATCCCATTGATGAAAGTGAATTCCTGGATATTATTGAATCAGCTTCTTTCAAAAATTCCAATGGTATTGATGAATTACCAGGGTGTATTTTATTAAGGGTTGCTTCCAATATAATCGATCCTCTTATTTAATCAACTTATCTTTCTCTGAAGGAATTTTTCCTTTCCGTCTCAAGCATGCAATGGTTGTTTCAGTGTACAAGAAAAGTGATAAGCATGTGATTTCGAACTACAGGGGTATTGCGTTATTATCTCCATTTTCAAAAATATTTGAAAAATCATATCAAATTTAAATAATTACAAAATCCTGTCTGACAGTCAATTTGGTTTTCAAATCGGTTTGTCAACCCAAGATGCCATTCTTTCCCTTCAGAATCATATATTATCTAACTTCGAAAATGGTGAAAAAAAACATTAAGTATTCTCTTTGACTTGACACGAGCATTCGATACCATACATCACGGTCTTCTTCTTGATAAACTTTATGACATAGGTGTTCGAGGTGCAAGTCTGAAGTGGATTGAAACTTATTTATCAGGTCGTACACAAACTGTTACAGTTAAGCTCGAGACTGAAACATTTTTTTCTGAAACTCGACACATAGTCACAGGTGTACCACAGGGAAGTGTTTTGGGACCTACATTTTTTATTGTATTTGTGAATGACCTTTCGAAAATCAATGGTCCGAATAGCTCCATACAATTTGCGGATGACACTTCTTTTACTGTCAGAGATGCAATATGTGAAACATTGCCAGTTAGAGCAAATGAAGCGGTATCCAACATGCGAATATATTGTTCTGAGAATGGCTTGGTTTTGAATAATCTCAAGACCAACACCATTCTTTTTTCAATTCAGGAAACTGAATGTAGTGTATTGGTTAGGACTGAGGATAAAACTAAAGAACAGAAAAGTTTCACAAAATCTTTAGGACTTTTTATCGATTCCCAGCCCAATTGGAATCACCAAGTTGATTTCATATTGAATAAATTAGCGAAACATTGTTTTGTTTCATGGAATATTTGCAATTATGTTTCCATCGATATTCTCAAAAGTTATTATTACGCATATGTGTGCTGCACCCTCAACTACTGCATCATATGTTTTGGCAATTGTAATAGAATCAATGAAAAATCAAAAAAAATCATCAGAACAATCTGTTTCAGGAAACCTCTTGATTCTTGTAAACCATTATTTGCAAAGTTGAACATATTAACTGTCACTTGCATGTATATTTTTAACGGTGTCACCTATGTTAAAACTCATAGCATCAAGTTCCAGAATAGAGATGAAACCCGTCTTCTTTCAGGCTTCACCCCGGGGAAGAATTATAACATCATAATTCCTAGTCATAAATTATCCAAAGTCTCTAATGGCCCTCATGTCATGTCCATAAAAATATATAATAAACTCCCAACATCTGTGAAATAAATTAGCAGTATAAAGATATTCAAACAAAATGTTCGAAAGCTATTATGTGAAAAGATATTCTATTCTCTCGATGAATATTTTCAATCCGATCTGGGATTTTAATTTTCAAAATATTTATTGTCCTGTTTACCAATATTTATAATATTTTTTTGAACTTTTTTAATTTTGACTTCATTGTAAACGTTGTCTCCTCATTGTTGATCTTATTCTTTGTTATGTATGCCTAATTTCTTTAATTTTATTCAAACTGTTGAATTTATTCAGCAAATTTTATTATAGTGAAAATTGTATTTTGTATGTGACATTTTCCATGCCTTACACAGGTCGACGGAAATCAAGATGTTTGATTTTGATTTGATTTTGATCATTGGAATGATGATTCTTCGTGGAACTAAATTTTGATACAACATACCCAGGGTGAGCAAAAAGGTACGACCACTTTAATGTAACTGAAAGTAGTAATAACACTCTTGAAATTATTTACTTTTATGTAGATTTGACATTTAAAATTTTTTGATTACATTTGCCCGAGATATTTCCCTGGATCAGCAGAATGGTCTCATTTAGTCTTAAAGATGAGATTGGAATCTTTGGTGTAAAAGTTGAAACTTTTCCTAGAGATCAATTAACCTAACACCAAACAGAGATTATTGGGCTCGACGCTCGTTTCGCTAACAAAATTAGCATCTTCAGGAGAAGATAATTTTAATCAGAGCAAATAGAAAAACAACGAAAAGCAGACTTCCAGAAATTTCTAATTAATCAGGACAAGTTCTTCGAGCATGTTTCACATGAAACCAAAGTACTAATGGAAGAATTCAAAGAAAACCTAAAGGAAGAACTGAAGGAAGATGTCAATAAGAAAGTGGATATAGTGCGAGAGGAGATGAGAAATGAGATGAGAAATGAAATGAGAGGTCTAGAGAAACAGATGGCTCTTCTCAAGAACCAAGATCGCTGAGACAGGGTTGCCACGCCAGGAATTTCCGTGAAACTACCGAATTTTGATGGTCAGTCGTCTTGGTCCATGTATCGTCGACAATTTGAGGCTGCGGCAGAAACTAATGGATGAGGCGAAGAAGAAAAAGCTACGGCACTAATAGTAGCTTTGAGAGGGGCAGCTTTGGGTATATTACAAACGATACCCATAGAACATCAGAAGCAATATCAGAACCTGATTTCTGCACTAGAGTTGAGGTATGGCGATCAACACCGAGAAGATCTGTACCGGGCCCAAATGAAGACTCGCTCACAAAAATCAGGAGGGAGCCTGCAAGAACTTGAGGCAGATGTTCGACGCCCAATCCAGCTAGCATATCCAGAAGCACCTGGAGATTTCAAGGAGCATTTAGCTGTGCAGATATTTATAGACGGAATACAAAGAACTTTACTATTGACGAGTTTCAAGAGAAGTAGCGATGCTTTGGTTCATTCTTTGGAAGTGAAGGCGGCCTTCAACAGGTTGAGGCCGAAAGTGCGTGCAGTTTCAATAGACGAATCGGAACAACGATTTGGCACAGCGAATAGTTCAGTCGAGAAAGTTCTGGACGAGATCAAATTAATGATAAGTGGCATCAGCAACCAGCAGAAGTGAACGTGCTACCGATGTGGAGAACCAGGACATCTTATGAAAGACTGTTGGGTGAAAATGCCGCAAAGGATTTGCTATAGATGTAGGAGGTCGGGACATTTTATAAAAGACTGCAAGGAGAGAATGCCAAAGAGGAAATTTTAAAGATGTGAAAGATCAGGGCATTTCATGAAAGATTGCAAGTTGAGAATGCCACCAATATCCAACTCACCTGCCAGCATGCCGCCAAGTTCGCAAGGGTCACCGAGGGTCATCTGTGTTAACAGGTTAAAAAGAACATCTGAGAGCCTCACCATTCCAGGAAACTTGAATGAAATGGATGTAATATGCACCATAGACACCGGTGCTGCAGTTTCCTTGTTACGCACCAACATCCATCGGCCTGGAAACGTGAAGCCTATTTCTAACGTCGTGCTTCGGACAGTCACTGGTGAAAACGCAGCTATTCGAGGAGAGGCTGAAATTACGTTGATTCTTGGGTGACTCACCATCACAGATACAGTTTACGTCGCAGATATAGAATATGAATCCATACTCGGAATAGACTTGATCAGTGACTATGGATTTTCATTCGACAATGAGCAAAAGATTATGAGGTTCGAAGGAGAAGAATTTGTTCTTACAACTCCAGCAGAAAGGGCAATGCCTGTGAAACCGCTATTACCGGAAACTGCGAGAATCCCAGCACTATCGAAGGAAGTAGCTCGTGTCACAGTGAATAAAACGGGGAATAAAGTCCCTGAATGCAGCGTCCAGCCATCGGATTCCGGACAAGCCCGGGTGAAGACAGAACAAGCCGTCCCTGTGAGAGCCGCCAGGTGTCGTATTAGTAGTAAGTAAACGTGACATCTCCGAGTTAAAAACAACTGAAAGGGCTGACTTGGTCAAACAAGAAGTCATTGGCCAAGTCCACTCTATTCAACAACCATCAAGAAGAGTTCCATTCGCTAAACAACAAGAGATGCTAGAGTGTATTGACAACCCCTATCGTAGGATGAATGATGTGGTGTACTGGGTTCAACGTAGGCCTAGAACGAAAATGAAAGTCGTACACCTAGAGAGACTCAAATATTGCAATGGAAATAACGAGAAATTGTTTGATCGGGACGATCAAAATTGAGAGGGGGATAATGTTACGAATCTCCTAGCGCTCTCCTAGCGCCGGTCCTGACGAGATCGTAAACGCAGATGAGGGATCGCATCGTAGCGGACGTCATTTTCCAGGAATCCGTAAATGGCTTGTGGAGAATTCGCGAAGATTCTTCATAGGAGCAGGTATATATACGGGAGAGACTTCGTCGCGGGCAGAGTTAGTTGAGTGGCAAGTTTGTATTCAGAGCTAAGTGGAGCGAGTTTAGTGGAGCTAAGTGGAGATAGTTTTGTTATTGCTAAGTGCAAGTAGTCGAAGTGTAGATTTTTTTGGACAGAGAGTTTTAGTACCGAGCATTGGAAAGTTATCGGAGCGATTTAAGTGATTGTGTTGTATTGTATTGTGATAGAGAGTTATAATAAAAGTTTGGTGTTTCAATCGACGAAACCAAGAATATATCGTAACGATATCATGAAAATAATTTTTTAATAAACCCCAGATAGACCTCCATCTGTCCGATTATCAGAATTTCTGAAAAATCGAACCTGGTTTTCAGATGTCAGGAGTAACTTTTCCTACGAAGTCGAGTATCTCTATGCTAGGAATTACGATCAGTAATAATCTCTCATGGGAAACCCATGTGAGATAGATCTCTAAGGGTGTTTCCCAGAAGCTTGGGTTTCTATTTTGTGTGAAAAATTGCTTCTCCTCAGCTTCTAATGATTTACAAGGCTCAGATATGACCTGTCTTGGAATATGGTTTTCATGTATGGAACTGAGCACCGAAACATTCATTCGAACTTTTCGATTCAATTCAGCAAAAAGTTATTCCTCTTGTTGGTGATTCTTCGCTCACAAACTCCCTCACTTCAGTGGAGGATCGTAGAAATGTCGGACACTTGTCTCTCTTCTTTGAATATTTTCATAGTCGGTGCTCCTCTGAAATGTTATCAATCGTTTCACCCTTGGTCACGTAACTGTGGCGGTCAAGACACAACTGAATTGAGATTATGAAATTTCCAAATACTCCAATAATAAGTGTGTGTGACCAGAGGGCACCACTATACCATGTAGTGAATGTAGTCACAATTTGGTTGATAGTATGCAAAATACAGACCCGTTTGTGGCATACTACACACAGATGAAATTCCCGCCATGTCTTGAATAGTAGCGCCTCTGTTCAGTGGGTATTTTGCGCACAATTGTAACGGAAGCGGTAAATTCAAATTGGAACACCAAAAACCCGCATATAGCCAAGCTATGCCCTCTTTTGTTGTGACATCCGAATGTGTGTTGCCACAACTAAAGCGTACGCCACAATTGAGTTTAATGCACACACAGGTCGCCACAGTTAATGCGAGACAAACACACACACACACACACAGACAGGTCTCGCAATAATTGTGTGGACTCCTGAAATGATGATACAAATGGGGACTTCGAAGTTATATACGCTACTAACACCCTTATGTCGTGCGTCAAAAGGAGATCCGACCCTGGTTTTGATACACTCCAAAAAATATATGTTTTTAGTCAATAACCACAACTGGGGACGTCCACACAAGTGAGTGGCGTGTTAAAATCATGTGGACATACACTCTCACACACTTCAGCCTGTTTTCATTCCAATTACCAGATACCTACTCAGTTTGTACAAATGCCAATTCCGGCGTGATATTGAATAGATGGTATATTGTGAGATAGAGATCTAGGTCCCATCCACGGTTAGAATGATTCTGATAAATGCATATTTATATTATTTTTACTGTGAGAGTCAACCTCACTATGAAACATCTAATGAATTGTACTGTAACTATCTGCAAGGGTTCTGTAGGGGAAGTATGGATGATTCAAATTTTCATTCATGTGGTTTCGACATATTGATTATGTACTTATATGACTATGGACCTTTCAATTTTTACCAAACAGAAAAACATATAATAATATAGCATAGTGATTCAGTTCTGAGCCATCTTCGATGTTAGTTTATGTTATGTTAGTTTGAAATCGATTGCATAATTTGTACCTCACGATAATAAGCAGAATATGTAATGATATTGCAGTAATACGTGTTTTGAGTTTTGTATAAGCTGTTTCAGAATTGAATTCCAAATTAGTAGCACACGGCGAAACCATATCATTAATAGTTTGTTATCATCAGAATCGTAATATGTTATTGCCATCAAGTTATGGGCTATTTTCTAAAGTTGATGGAATCCACCGCAAAATTTATACCGGACGGGCATAATCACATTTTTTTTCTATACTCATTACATTACAAGCATGTTTTTATTGACATAATGTTTTAATATTATTTTCGTAATTTTATAATTCTCTATTGATGTTTTCCACCACAAAGGTAGGTTACTCATTTATCATTCTCATTCTCTGCCGATGCTTAATTAATATTTCCTCTTTTTCGTAGATCTTAACATTGTAACATTAAAAATTTTCTGATGATGAAGGATTAATCCTTCGAAATGATGTGAGTCTTCTGACTACATGTATTTTGATGTATGTCCTCCGACTACACACAAACATATAATAAAGATTTTATTTGCTGGAGTTCAACTGTAAGTTTTTCCCCTACCCAGTTCCATCTCACCTCCACTGTAGTCATGGATCGCCACCGTTGGTTAGAATTTTATTGTAAATATTAATTCGATATCGATGGAAAAATGTGTATGGAAAAACATTATTATCGTTATCATATCACTAACATATACAATCATTGCAGAATGAGTTCAATGATAGATGGAGCCAACGTTTCTTTCATTCTTGAGTGAAATCATCATCCTCCCAAATTTACACCTAGTCGCTTAATTGTGGCAGTGCTAGACCAAATGTAGAAGTCCATTTCGCGCTTCGACACCCAAGACAATTAGCCGACCCTTGCTAGCATAAGGTTATGCCTTCTGGGCGCACTCGAAAGAATATTCAAAAGAGGAGTATGAATGAATATATAGATTTCATTTCCCATCCAATGAATAGAATGAGACTAGTGTACAAGTATATGGGTTCCATTGCTAATCAACTATTGACAAAAATTAAATTTACAGTCACAAAGTATAATGAACGAATTTATCGGCTTCACTGATTTGTTTCAAAAAGCCGCTATTATCGCTTCAATCGACAGAAATGATTACGCATAGAGAAACAACTAGGGGAATCCTCGATTCTTTCGCGTGGTACCCTTCTCATAGTTGCCACTGTTGTTGTCATGCCATATTGCGACTCTGGAAGAATACTACTTATGTGAACTGAACGAAAATATATTCGAATAACTGGGCTCAGCAAAAAGGCTAAATTCTCTTATTTCATGTACCTATTTAGATTGTTATGATCGAAAAATTGTCGACAAAATATCAGTGGGTGCACGGTAGTCTCATACACTGCGCTGGATAATTGAAAAATGCCCAATATTTTTGTGAGAAAGTTCGGTTCAACACGGCGGCGTGTGTAAGGATGATCCCTAATGATGTTGATATTTTGTGGACCCCCGCCATAATATTTGCAAGTGAAATCTGTTTACCATTCCTTCATTCCAGCTTATAGTTTGTTTCACAGCTGTCCCAATAAAGTAATGTGGCTAGTGCTCGTGAAAGCACTTGGAGTACTTTTGTGCTCGTAAGCACTGGGCCCCCGAGAACTTTTTTGAACCAATGCTTGGGGCTTCGAACATTTTACGAAAGGCTTAATGCTTAGTGATCCCGAGAAGTACTCTACTAAAGTGCTGGGGAGCACTACCCAATGGGCCCACGCACGTTGAAAATACGTTGAGAAGATGTTACATAACCAACGGTTGAAAAAGTCGAAATGTCGCGGGAAATGACATTTTTTTGTATATTATTGAGAAACGTTGTGTTTCAACGTATTATTATAATTTACTTCAGGCGCGGTCTGAACGTTTATTTACAACGTGTCGTTATATTATATTACTATACAAATTTATATATGTAATAAATAATGTATGACTAATGATCATTTCCACCATCATTTATACCTTTCATAAACGTTGTCCATCAACGTTATATAATAGTATATCTTGACCCAAATAAATATGTTGATTCAGAACATAAATGTATATTATATTAACTAGCAAGTTTATTCATTCAATCAATAACATATAAATAATGTTTTTTTCCACCAATAACCATATCTTTAAAGAACGTGGTCTTTCAATAATATATCACGAATATATATATAAATATATAATCATAAAATAACATTGTTTCATTACGTTGACTTACATTATATCACCATAAGAACTTTGTCCATAGTGACATATTCAAAAATAAATGTAAGATGGAATATAACCCCTTCAGTATCAATTTTTCTCCCCCGATCCAGCAACAACTCCTTTGTTTTGGACTAATCGACAGAACTCTCATCTATTCTTTTCCAATTGAACATTTCGGTCACATTGGCAGAAATGTATATCGGAGCATTCTTCTTGTCAAGCCCTCTGTCTCTTATTAGCTCAGACTCTCTGACAAAATAAAAATGGTGTAGAATCTCCTGAAAAATAGAGACAGTAGGTACAAAGTAATGGTGATTGAACTGAAATTTCAGAATATTAAAATAACGGGTGCTTGAAATAGTAAAATATTACTCACCAACTCCGAAATGATTGTGTAACAATATTATTTCACGAAGTAAGTGGGTATAACTCACCCGTCAACATGACCTGTTGTCGTTCGCGATAACCGCTACGAGCTCGGGCTACAAGATACATCGATGAGCGCTAAGAACAGAGCATGCGCGGATGCAAAACGTTCAACGTGAACGTATATACCATGTTCTACACTTACGTGTATGTTACCGAATCAGTCAATAGAGAGTATAAATGATATGCAATATCAATATTGAATTGGGAGTAAATGATATTGTTTTAATAAAACGTTCAATCAACGTGTATCATCAAGCAGTGGTTTTTGAATGTATCCAATAACTTGTTTATATGTCGTTCCCTAGTAACGAATGAACAAAATACATCAATAACGAATATATCAACAAAATGAAAATACGAGATTGAATGGTTGTTCAATAGCGAATCAAATACGTATATCCATGTATCACCATCAACAATGAGTAGATAAATAGTTGATAGATCGGTTGAAGAATATATTCAAACTAAACGTTCAACATCAACATGTATATAACCTATCATCAACTGAGAGCATGAATATGTCATATAAACGTTTTATGTGAACATAATGATATTATTCATATAAGACGTAATATCAATGGGGCCTATCAACTAGTAATTGTTGAAAGCATTTGATACAATGTTGATATAACGTTGTTTGGTAATGTGAAAATCACTTTGGAGTATGGTGCATATTATCAAAGTCATTTAATAACAAGAATATAAGTAGGTTCATTATCAATTTGAAATGTATATTTCATTATAACTATCAACCGAACGAGTCGAAGAAGGTTGATGAGTCGTTTGAAAAATACGTTCGATGTGAACGTTGATACCATGTTTTACACAAACGTGTATGTTATTGAATTAATCAATAGAGAGTATGAATTATAAGTGACTTTAACGTTAAATGGAAAGATATAGATATCGTTATCATAAAACGTCTAATCAACGTGTTTTATTAATTTCTGGTTATTGAATGGTTTCAATACAATCTTAAAATAACGTTCAATGTCATAACATTTGAATCACATAAACAAACAACGTATTCTCACCAGGTTTCAATAATAACTATTATATTAATACGTTGAATTCAATGTTATCGACAAGTAACTCAAACACGTTAGAACTCATAACCAAAATGACAACGTTGACCATTCAACTGGTAACGTATATTTCAACGATACATCGTCGAAAAAACTTTGAATCAACGTACGTGTGCCCATTGGGTAAGCACTAAGCCACTTAGGCTACTCCCTAGTTCTCGAAACAGAAAACGTGGCTGGTATCATATCATAGTCTTGATCTCTTCCATATGCATCTTCGAAAGATCTCAGTCTTGTTATGAATGTTTTCGAGTGTGTTGAGTCTCGGTGCAGTACGCAGTTTAGATTGATGAGTTCTATCAACTAATATTTTATGGTTGCATTGAAAAGTGATGGTTAATGTAGACGACTTAGGGAAAATGGGCTACAGAGTAATTTCTAAAAGTTATGATGCAGTTATCGACTTTCTGAACAATGATAATGTCCATCGAAACAATCATTTGCCTAGTTTCAAAGAAAAATAAAGAGGGATTTCAACGAATATATAAATATATATAATCTGAATTTCGGAAACGGTTCCAACAATTTTCATGAAATTTATAGGTATGCAGGGTTTTTAGGGGGCAATGAATCGACCTAGATTGGTTTCATTTCTAAAAAAACGTCGTGATATTTCCGTTTTCAGGCAAAACGTTCGTCGAACTCGTGGTTTTTTATTCATTTATTTTCACAATTATATTTCCTTTCTCACGAGTACGCCCAGAGCCTTATGCGAGCAAGGATGGTTGATCATTTTGCGTACCGAAGCGCTCTGGGGCCTCTTACCTATTTTCACGGTATCGCATTTGCCATGTCAACTTTAGGAAAATCCAGAAAAACCCACAGTGATACCAGGAAGGTGGGTGCATTTGTTTTCGAGGGCGACAAATCGATCTAGCTAGGTTTCGTTTTAGGAAAACGTTGTTTTATCCGTGTTTTCAGACACTCACGTTTTTTCCAGATTTATATTTCCCTTTACTGAACATTCTTACGAGTGTACCCAGTAGACAGAACCTTGCTCGTTCAAGGGTCGTCTTATCATTTTCGGTGCCGAAGCGCTCTAGGACTTCTCAACAATTTTTACATTAGCACATTTGCTATCCCCTCTAGGGAAATCCAGAGAAACCCAAAGTGCTACCGGGTGAGTTGGTGAAGTCAATCCAGATATCCCATCCAATAGGATATGTATATAGGCTACTAACTATGGCACTATCGCCTGTCGCACTAAGTCAATCAAAAAAATTATGCGCCGACCGCGTTTCGAACCAGCAGTGTAATAGCCAAATTGAATATAAGGACCGCGCCTCAGACCGCTTGGTCACACCGATCAACATGTTCCAGTACATATTTTTTTATTATTATGTCGGTAAGTTCAAGAAATATTATACAAATTTTATCAGTATGCAATTCGTATCTGAATATAATTTCCAAAAAACACGATTTATTGAAAACAAAAAATCCAGCTAGTCAATCCTTCATGAAAGAACATTTTATTGAGGGTTCGGCACAGCTCTGGTTTATTTTCTGTTGAGAGTAGTGGATCAGCCATTGCTGAGCATTATGCTAGTTTTCAGTAACCGTTAGTATTCTGGAATATACCTTCCATAACAAAATTCACAAATTATCAGGACAAAAGGAACAAATATTGGAGAATTGAAGAATTTCAACGAATCCCTGAGTATTCATGATAGTACGGTTCTACATCTCGACGAGAAGCAAAAACAAGCGCTGTTTCCATCCATAGAAATGCAGTTTCTCCAATGATTCTTGATGATTCTCAAGTTGGATCTCCTGAAAGCACTAGAACTTATCATAGCTTGTTTCCCACCCCTGTTGCGAATAACAGTCCTCAAAGTGGATCTGAAAGTGTTTCGGTGAGTTCTCCAGAGGTTCCGTACCAAAAATCTGAGTATGAATATGATATCAAGTGATTCATCTGAATCGGAAGAAAATGATGTCGACGATGCAGACGCAGAAGAACGTACTACCGAGAAACCTCTTTTTCATATGCAGATTCACACGAAAGGGAAACCCTGTAATGTTCAAAGAACACCGCGTGAATCAAGGGACAGAAGAAATTATTTATATGGCTTCATCATTCTCATTCTACTTCTCAATCAGACTTGCCTCATTTGGATTGGATGGCAATCGTAGCTATGAAAATTCTGAAAGAATGTATATTGAACCTACGCTAGATGAGACTTCGCCAGCTATGTCATTACTGAATGCGCCTCTTTTTTTCGGGTGTGTCTCCCTTGGATGTGTCTCCACTAGCTGTATCCTCCTTATCAGGAAATCTTACAAAATCAAAAACTGGTCCCGAGAAAACAGTTGATGGTGAGTTTCTGGTCTTTGATTCCAGATTTACTCAAACAACTCCCATTACAACTCCATTATCGAACACACAAGAAAACATTACCAATTCTACCTCATGGTAGGTGTATAATGAAAATGTGGTAATAATGAACGTTGCAATTCTGTTGTGTTAAAATGCTATTGAATTCCATTCACTGATATCATGACTCAGAGGGGTCATTGATGAGGAAAAAAGTAAAATGATTACAAAATATGCACTTTATTATATACCGCAGGTATCATAAAAGGAAAACGTTGTCCATTGGGCGCCTTCGTAGATTGAAACCCTGTCGCTCTTAAATCTCGGGATCCCTACTTTGATTTCAGGATATCGACTCTGATCTCGCTATCCCAACTAGTTTTTGGCTTATTCATTTGATTTCATTTAAGCAGCTCCAATTGGGCTGTAGAACACTGGGCACTAGATGAATCGTCTTCACTCGAAAATCACAACATGACAAGACAATGATTATAAGATTTCATGTCAAACAGTGTGAAGTTCTCCATATAAGGGTGAAATTTCAAGTATTCACATCCGCCGCTTCTGATGAGAAAAATTATCTGAAAGTATTACAAATTGCTCATTACTTTTTCTGGAATATCAAAGATGAATTGAAAAGACTCGTTGATTTGTGCGCAGGGGTGTTAAAACCGCTGGAACTGCTGCTAGCAGTGGACCAAGAATCGGTTCCTTGTTGCAGATAAATTTATTTATCAGCTCCACAGAGGTCGATAGATAGAGGTCTCCTGCTTGCATGGTGTGCGACCAACTACTTATGGTGGTGCTAGAGAATTCACCCTCGTTCTCCTAGAGCTGAAAAATGAATACTCCTGATAAAATAAGTACATCGCCTCAGAGCGTCACGGCTAATAATAGTAATAGCCATCCTCTATCAGCACAGGCTATGCCTTTGGGTAAACTCGATGAGTATTGATGAGGTATCATTATCATCATATCTTCTCTAACCTCTTTTCATGATTTTTGTTACTCCGTCATTGTTCATCATCATATCCTTCAATATATAGTGGGTTTGATGAAATTCCAATGTTCATATCGAAAAAAGTATTACCAATAATTGTTGAACCACTCACATATTTAGTGAATCTTTCGTTTACAACAGGCCGTTTTCCTTCTAGCCTCAAAATAGGCAAGGTTGTGCCTGTTCAGAAGAAGACTTATTCTATAAGTTTAAACGATTTTCGTCCAATTACCACTCCATCTTGCTTCTCAAAGGTGTTTGAACTGTCATATTCCGAGAGACTCATGGATTTTTTAGTGACTAGAAACATAATAACTGAAAGTCAGCATGGATTCTATCCAGGCAGATCAACTAGCAGTGCTAGTGTGCATTTATGGAAAAAACTGTAAACTTTATTGAGGCGGGTGAGTGCCCTGCTGGAATCTTCTGTGATTTAAGCAGGGCATTCGACTGTGTCAATCATGATGTGCTTCTCTCTAAACTTTATTCCAGCGGAATACGTGGAGTAGCCAATGAGTGGGTTTCTTCATTTTTGAATAATCGAGAACAGTATGTTGTTATGTTTCATTGTGATGGAGCCATGAAAAACAAGTACAGTTCCAATAAAAGAATGGTATCTATGGGTGTCCCGCAGGGCTCTGTGCTTGGGCCCATTTTATTTGTGCTCTACATAAATGATCTGGACAAATTATTTGATGATAAATCTTGTATTCTATATGCGGACTACATTTTTATTGTTGTTAGTGATGAAGACCATAACATCCTGAACAATAATTGTTCAGATATTATGAATCGTACTGTGGATTGGTGCTCTAAAAACAGTTTATATCTAAATCCGAATAATACTCAAATCATGAGATTCCATAACAGACAAAAGTATGCGCAACCATTAGATATTAGTTTACGGAACAGTCATGAACCCTTGGCTCAGTCCAATTCGGTTTTTGGGAGCGATGTTGGATGACACCTCAAACTGGAGAGCTCATTGTGAGTCACTTGTACGAAAATTGAATTCACTATCTTTCTTGTTTCGAAATCTGAAGTCAGTCTTAACCTCAAAACAACTAGTTATGCTATTTTACGCTCAAGTAGAGTCTCGCTTGAGGTATGGCCTCCCATTTTGGGGAAATACGTCCTTGGCTGCCAACGTATTTACAGCACAGAAAAAACTCGTGAGAATTATTCCAGGTGTCTCTCAACTCAGCTCCTGTAAACCCTTATTTGTAGAATATAAGATTTTGCCTCTGGTATGTTTATTTATTTCTGAAATGTCTGTTCATGTATTCAAAAATAGAACATTATTTCCGACCAATGACTGCATACGTGGGAGATCAACTCGACAGGATAACAACTTTCATATTCCATTCTGTAGATATAATATCACAATCAATACACCAAAATATCTGGGACCAAAAATCTTCGATCTGTTGCCTGAAGATTTAAAATCTACTCAGTCTGAGGGACTTTTTGAGAGAAATCTTAAAAATTATCTACTTGGAAAATGTTTTTATATTTTAACGGACTACATGACTTGAGCAAAGTGTGTTCAAAATGTTCAATTCTTTGTTCTGTATTATATATTAACCGTATTATAATCAATGTGTTTTTTACCATTATAATTTTATAATTCGATTCAGATGCTTCTCCAGTGATGTATTTGCCTTGTTTCATGTTAGTTCTCTTAGTGTTCTGTTTGACAATTTCTATACGATGCTGCAATGTATTGTCTTGGAAAATAAAGGATCTATCTATCTATCTATCCTTGGAGGAACCGATTGGGAGGCCATGTGTCGAATCTATTGTGCTTTCGCACTTGTTTATCTCTGATCATCAGACGAGTCGGGACTTGATCTATGTAGTCTGGATATACTCGGCAAACAACATCGTCCTCTTCTCTCCACACCATTCCAAAAAGTGGAAAATGAGACAAATACCGGTAAAAAAACAACTACTTCCGTGAACCTGGTCAAGTGTGAAAAGTATTCCCGTATATGGGAGAGGCAAAAAAATATATATATGATATTAATTGCAATGTTATTATAATTTGTCATAAATTATTTTTCCCATAGAAAAATTCGAGTGAGGCCCATTCTTCGATATATTCTGAAGGCGCGCTGGTGTCATCCACCCAGAAGAATGTGACCTGTTTTGATGAAGTTAGCCAAGTACAAGTGCCTTCTGTATTCGTCCGTCCAACAGTTCTGCCAAGATATTGCAAGCTGGTGTTATTTTCAGATTCCAAAGTAGCGTATCCATCACCCAATCCATTGATGGCATATTCAACTTCAATGTCCCCATTTTTGAAAAGTGTGTATGTGAGTTCAATCCTCTATCTCACTAGATGGTGTGGACATTGTGCTGACCTGCTTCCTGTGGACCTAGTTCACAGAGTTGCAACTGGTGGCAGCACTTTCCAAGTCCCCATAACATTTTTATTACACTGGCCCTTGACACGGCAAAAATTTGAATCAGTCGTGTGGACAAATTGAAATATAAACATTTCCGTAGGTTTTAGGGCGCACTGTGCACGTTGAAATACGGGAGAAATTGTGGGGACGCGTGTAAGTCCACACGATTGATGAAGTCCACACCAGACGGATAGGGTACAGGTGTGTGTCCACACAATTATAGGGCGACCTACGCACACACGCACACACCCACACACACTCACACACACACACACACACCCACCCACACACCCACACATACTCACACACACACACACACAATATTTTAGACAATCTTCATCATTAACAATCGATTTATTCGTTAAATCGGAGATGTTCCGATATTTTTTTAAGTAAATGTTACATATTCAGTTATCAGGCAGCGAGAGACGAGGCATGGTGAAATGTGACTTATTTGCCGGAAAATATTGTACAAAACTAACAGAGAAAGCTTCCATTCATAGACTACTGAGGTTTTTTTCACTAAAAAAATGATCATTCCAGTGTGTTTTGCACAATATCAATCTAGGGTTTTTTAAACAGTTGAAGAGGAGATGGGCTGGCTATCTTTGATGTCACTGTGCATACGTTAGAACAAGTACCTACTCTTGGGAAGGGTATGTGAACAAAATAAAATTTGTGGGCTCATTATCATAGTGAAACAATGTAGAGTTCCTTTAATTCATCAAAGGTACTTATGATCACTTTGTTGAAATGAACAGTAGATGTGTGATTTTCTCTATATCACGCATAAACAAGATATTGTATAGTGAGAAAGGTGAATCTAATTCACAAATTCTCCAGTGAAAATCACACAAAAAATTAACAACATTTTATTATCAGAAATTTCAATCAAGTATCTGCCCATATCATCGTTTATTTATGAGATGCAATTGGAAACGAGCTTACTATTTCAGTTAGACTTAGAGAGAGATTAACTAACTTGGCTCCCTAGTAAGCACTGAAACTATGTAGATTGAGATAATAAGCATTTTGTTTGCTATAATTCATTAAAATTCGAATAATAATAACACAATTTCAAGTCCAAATATACATTATCCAGTGCTTTATGATTAACAGTACTTACACAATTGCATACCTCAAGGTGAGCTTAACATGCTACTCTGAGCACGCATGAAAGATATGGGCACCAATATAATGGAATGTCACTGATTACTTTTTCTGGTGGGTGTTTGCTGCAATGTAATAAGGCACTTTTCAATGTTTTTTCCCATAATTGGCATGTGTATTTTAATCTGATACGGTTAGAATAAACGATATTGGAACTTTTGGTGTAAAACTTGAAACGTCTCCTAGGGATCAGTTACCCTAACACCAAACTGATAACAAAGGTAGCACCTTAGACGCAAATTGATACTAAACCTAAATACCAGGGTTAGCTGTTTATATACCTGAATTTTCTCGGTCCGATATTGACTTTGTTTGTTAGTGCTACTTATTCTATTTATTTTCTCGACAATGAACTGGTGCAGTCACTACCTGCAATTTTTTTGGTCTGATATGGATATCTGTTAGTATTGATTATTCTGATTAATTGCTCAACGATTGATTGGAAAGCGGGCTGAAAGGGATTCATGCTGTTTTTACATTTTGCTATCTCTAGACTCATGTATTCGTATTTCATGTATGCAAAATTATATTTCAGAACCACTTCATCATAGACCACCTTGTAGTTACGCTCCTGAGCGGGAACCGACCACTATTTTTTACCCGAATAAAAGAAATACTCACTTCTTATCAACACCCAGCTCAGTTAGTCATTATGCTTTCTAGTGCGGTACCGATCACATCTAAATAACAATGGCTGGAAAACGACGAAAAGTTATGGATGAGTTGTGTACATTAAAATAGAAGTTCAAAAAATTGGAAAACATTATGAAAACCATTTCACATTCTAGTAAGTACAGCAAAATATATGACATTATTTTTTGTTTTTTAGTGGATCTACGCGAGAGTTATTCATGGAAAATTATTTTTACTTGTACATAACGCTGTTTTGGCTTTGTGTACGTAACTGCTCAATATTTCTTGGCAGTTAACAATGTTTTGTTCTGTTAAAACACCTCCATATGTCGAATTTTCTATGTTATGAATTTGGCTGGAGCAATGAAACTGTCTGATGTGTTTCCATTCACAGTTGATTCATTTACGAACCTTTTCAGGTGAGTCAGACTCTGCCAGTGCTTCTTCGGGCAGCAGTGATATTTCTCGAGATAAGACTACACCGGAGGGCCGACACCATTTGAGTTCATCCGATGATGAGTCATATGCACTTGACGATGCACCAGTTCGAGTTGCAACTCAAGGTCCACACTGGATCAAATAATGACCTCGTGACGGCACCACCTGCTTCCTCGTCTATTTTTACTCTGCTAGGTGTTGACCCATCTTCAGCCACTGTGTTGGGAGAACCTATTAACGGGGATATTGTCACGAGATGGACTTCTTATTTGAGCAGAGGTCTGGATAAGGAAACCAGAGATTCTTTTTTTGATAAATGGAAAATTCCTGAAAATTGTCCTTTGCTCAAAGCACCCAAACTGAATACTGAGCTCCAGGGTTTATGCTCAGGGTCACAAACGAAGAAGGATGCATTTCTATCTGCAGTGCAAGATAAAATGGGTAAAGGCCTTAGTGCACTTGGTCAGGCCTTAGATTTATTGTTGACTAATGATTCCCAGTTGGAAATTAAAGACAAGATCATACCGACATTGGTAGACTCTGCCAAATTATTGTGTGAAAGTCATTTTTTAATCTCACGTCATAGAAAACTTGAGATTTTACCAATGATGAATGAGCAAGTCAGAATAGTTGCTGAAGAATCTGTTTCAGATCAGTTTCTTTTTGGGACTGGGTTTGCTGACAAGCGTAAAACTGTACAAGCTGCTCACACTGCTTGTAAAGAATACAAAAAGCCTCAGCCCATTCAGTCAACTTCTTTAAACCACAAGCGACCTTTCCAGAAGCACAGGATGAAGGATTACCAACGAGTGGATTACAGGACAAAGAGCAAGGAATCAGGACATCGACGGAGAATGGTTTCAGGACGTATGCGAGACAGGAAAATGAAATGAATCAGGTATCTAAAAATTATGCTGGTCGACTCAAATTGTTTTCGGTTGAATGGCAAAAACTTTGTTCTGATGTCAACATACTGCAATGTATTGAAGGTTATCGTTTACCATTTGTTAAACGGCCTCATCAAACATTCTATCCGGCACTGCATACCTCTACAAGTTCACTGAAAGATCTAAGACAAAGTATTCTTAATTTGGAGACGATTGGAGCAGTTGTAAAGTGCAAATCAGATAGACATTAATTTCTTTCATCACATTTTTTAGTTCCTAAATCAAGCGGTGGTTACCGTTTCGTTTTGAATTTGAAAAAATTGAATGAATTTTTGGTATCGACCTCATTTCAAAATGGAGAATGTTAAATCAGTTCTAAATATTATAGTTCCAAATTGTTTTATGTGTACAATCGATCTGAAAGATGCATATTTTTTAATTCCGATCAGTCAATGCCACCGTAAATATCTGCGTTTTTATTTTGACGAAGTACTCCATGAATTCACTTCGTTACCAAATGGTTTAAATTCTGGCCCTTTTATTTTTACAAAGATCATGAAACCTGTATTACAACATTTCAGAACTGAGGGTATAATATTGTTGAGTTACCTAGATGATTTAATAATTATAGGAACATCTGCTATAGAGTGTGCCAAACATACGAATATTGTTATTAAATTTTTGGAAAAATTGGGATTCATAATAAATTATAGCAAAAGTGTTTTAGAGCCTAAGCTAACTTGTAAATTTTTGGGGTTTGTTTTTGATAGTGTGAATATGTTAATTACACTTCCTGATGATGAACGGGATGTTGCCACGAGCAAGATCATTCCATTCCTATCGAAGCAGAGTTGTCAAATACGTGAATTAGCGAGAGTATTGGGATATCTCGTCGCTCTGTGCCCTGCTGTGAAGTACAGTTGGTTGTATACCAAGCATTTAGAGAGAACAAAATATTTAGCACTCAAGAGATCATTGGGAAATTACGAGGGGACGGTAGATATAACAGAACCAGTAAGGGAGGACTTTCGTTGGTGGATTCGTAATATTCCACAGGCTTGTGAAGACTTGAAACATAAGAGTTTCGAGTTGGAAATTTACTCTGACTCCTCTACTACTGGTTGGGGAGCAGTGTGTGGAAATGAAAAAATTCACGGATTTTGGAGTACAAATCAACAAACTTTACATATTAATCAGTTAGAGCTTTTAGCTGCATTGAATGCTTTGGAATCATTTAAATAAAATAAAACTAACTGTAACATTTTGTTACGAGTAGATAATACAACTGCTATCAGCTATATTAATAGGATGGGTTGCGTGAAATATCTCAATTTACATGACGTCACGCGACAACTTTGGCAATGGTGTGAATCTAAAAATCTATGGGTTTTTGCTTCTTATATACCCTTTAGAGACAATATTTATGCTGATATTGAATCACGCAGCCTCTCTGTCGAAACGGAATATTCATTGAATAACAGAGCCTTCAATAGAATTCAAAAGGTTCTGGGTGAACCTTGTATCGACCTTTTTGCATCACAGCTCAATGCCAAATGCAGATATTATGTTTCGTGGAAAAAAGACCCTGATGCAATGCACATAGACGCATTCACCATATCTTGGTCCAAATTATTTTTTTATGCATTTCCGCCAATAATTTTGAAAGTAATTAATAAAATAATAGCTGATAAAGCGGAGGGAATTTTAATAGTACCTGACTGGCGTACGCAGCCATGGTATCCTCTATTCACGAAGTTAATGTTTTCTAGACCTATATATTTTAAGCCACAATCAAATCTAATCTTGAGCCCTTTCAGACAACCACATCCAATTTGGAGGAAGATTACCCTGGTTGCTGCTCACTTATTAGGGAAGCATATATAAGAAGCGGAGTTCCTGAATGTGGGATTCCAACACTGCTTGAATCATTGAGTCCTAATACCAAAAAACAGTATAATAGTTCGTTGAAGCAATGGTGGATATTTTGTAGAATGCGTAAGGTAAATGTTTTCGAGCCCACACCCTCAAATATAATCCGTTTTCTTCAAGAACAATTCGACAGTGGAGCAAATTACAATACGCTGAATTCTCATCGATCAGCTTTAAAATTGATTGTGTCGCTTGATGATGATGGAATCATCAAACGTTTTCTAAGAGGGGTTTTCAGGTTGAGACCAGTTTTTCCGAAATATTCCACGACTTGGGAACCATCTCAGGTTCTTGAGTATTTGGGAACACTCTTTCCTTTCGAGAAATTATCATTGGAAAACATAACGTACAAATTAGCAACTCTCTTGGCGTTCGTGTCGGCTCAGAGGGTACAGACTATTGCTAAAATAAAAATTTCCGATATTTTAGACATGTCTTCAAGAATAGAAATTAGAATTTCAGATATTATCAAAACATCAGCGCCCGGTAGACAACAGCCTGTAATAATTCTGCCATATTTTCGAGAAAAGCCAGAGATTTGCGTGGCAGAATGTCTCCATGAATTTCTCTCGAAAACAAGAAAATTGCGAGGTAATATCGACAATCTCTTCATAACATTCAGAAAACCATATCACGCTGCTTCAAGTCAAAGTATTTCACGATGGATCAAAACGACTTTGACAAAAAGCGGTATTGATACGCAAACATTTTCGTCTCACTCCACACGTCATGCTTCCACTTCGGCGGCAAAACGTGGTGGGGCAAATATTGATGTTATAAGGAATGCGGCTGGATGGTCGAAATAATCTAGTGTCTTTGCCAAATTTTATAACAAACCTTTATTGAACAGTAAACATTTTGCTGAAACAATTATATCTCCATTTAATGATTAGTTTAACTTTTGCTACCTGAAATTGTCAATTCACTATCTGCTCATTGTTATTATATACATATTTAAATGTTATTGATATTTTTTGTTGTTGAGTTTTACAAACTTATTCATTAAATTACACTGATTTATTAACAGTGTGTTATTCAGATCGCTGATCTGCTTTAAACATCTACAAGG
This sequence comes from Zygogramma bicolorata, assembly GCA_032362365.1. Taxonomy (NCBI): domain Eukaryota; kingdom Metazoa; phylum Arthropoda; class Insecta; order Coleoptera; family Chrysomelidae; genus Zygogramma; species Zygogramma bicolorata. Next base: position 679,101 of record JAVJAQ010003535.1, read on the forward strand.
TGGTCCATGATGAAGTGGTTCTGAAATATAATCTAAGATTAAACGACTTACCTGTAAGGAAGTTGAATCTTGATTATATGAAGAACATAGACCACCCCAACCCACCCTTACTTTCAGCTTACCCTTGCGCGATCTGAAATATGTGCACCAAAAACCATAATGACTAACTGAGCTGGGTGTTGATAAGAAGTGAGTATTTCTTTTATTCGGGTAAAAAATAGTGGTCGGTTCCCGCTCAGGAGCGTAACTACAAGGTGGTCTATGATGAAGTGGTTCTTCATATAATCAAGATTCAACTTCCTTACAGGTAAGTCATTTAATCTTAGATTATCCTTAAAACGGGTTTTACTAGCTCGTCGGCTCTGGCCGATGTATTTCTTGTTATAAATTTCCGCTATTCTGTGTTTTCATTATTTTATCTTTTGGGTTACCAAGAAGCTGTTGTAATTTGTAAGAAGTTTTATATACAACTTTCATATTCACTTCATGGAATATCTGTCCTCTAGTGTATTGCGGTTAATATGGGATGCCAATGAATTTGTTATTACTCTCATCTTTTTGAAAAGTCGAAGATTTACGAAGTGTTTTCCTAATATTACATTTTCTTATTATCTTATCAACTATGTATGGGTAGAGACCGTTCACTTCAGCTACGTACCTAATCACTCTCCTTCCAGTGTCGTACGTATCTTTTTTAAAGGAAAAATCATTAACCTATGGACAAGGAATTGCAGTGCCGCCATTTTATGTTGTGGACAATGATTCGAGTAGTTGGGAATGAATCTGATACGGTAAGTATAGAGCCAAACAAGAAGACACTTTCAATATCTTAGATGAAGTTTTAATACGTTATCATTGCTTGAATATGTGTACTACACAATATGCAGTGAATGGCTTTGGAACAATATCGTTATTTCGCAATCGAAATTGTTAAATACGTCGATGTTATTTTTCAAAGCGGATATTTACATGTATATTCTGGAGATGTTAAATCGCCGGTTTCAAATGAAAAACGTAGCTCTGTCTATTGTTTGTACAGGATGGGTAGATATTCATATTCAATTCCAGTTGTAGAATTTCATTATGAATGAAACTGCAGTGCTTCACTAGCAAACACTGACAATGAAGAAAAATAAAACATGTATACGACACACACGACAGATTTATACATGCAAAGGTTCCACTAGATAGTAGAGCATGAAATTATCATTCTGCATGTCCACTCTAGGGGATTGAACAGTGGCGTGTAACCAAAGAGGCGAAAGTCAGTACTTTTTCCACAAAAACTATCACAGCTCGTAAACTGAGTTTTCTTCACTTTTATTTCTAGATCATTTCTGTTTGAAAATCAGATTTTGTAATAGTTTCAGTAGCGTATGTGCTACTTTCGTTAATTACTTCTTAAAAAAATGCCAAAGTGAGTTTATCGATATTTTTTCAACTTCCGAGCAGAACAGTACATTTGAAAACTGGAATATCAAATACGACTGTTTGGAAAACTCATGAATTTCAGAGGTTACAAGTCATTGATAATTCAACTCTTCATTCCCCAACAAGTTTTGGCATTTCTCGAAAACAATTTCAGAAATGGGGTGACTGAGGCATGCGGAATTCGAATATGAAGACCGATTTCATTCAAAAAAATATAGAGTAATGAAACCTTTTATACAACATTTGACCTTTTTGAGAGCCAGCCACTGCTTTGGTCCCCCAGAATAGACTGAAAGGTTGGCTATTTACTGTTGTATCAGAAGAATTGTGCCATCTTTCATGAACCTTCAACTTGATGTTTTATGATTATTGATCAACTTTTGCCAAAAAAGATACACAATAATAACAAATTTTCTTACTGGAATAAACTATACTTTTTTGTCCACCCTGTACAAATAAATCAGATCAATTGGACTTCAACTGAATTCGCTAAATAAAGACAATTCAGCTGCTCACTGTGAATAAGTATGGACATGAAATCATGAGTAATCACCGGTGATGTGTGTGTATGGAATATTACTTTATGAAGGATTTTATCTTGAATATAACCTAACCTCCTTCCCATCTCAATTCGAAAAATATATTCAATTCCAAAAAGTCAGTTATTGCTCTCTGTGGTTACTGAGAGCATTCCAATAGAGACTTCTTCAAAATCCAATCGTTTCAAAATATGTCACACGACTAGAGTTGCAAGTCAACAGAGTTGTTAGATGGAGTGTGATTCATGCTCAACTCAAAAACCGTTTCAATCAGTATATGAATCATATTTAAAATTTCTGATCCATACATATAATGGGACATTCCGTAGAAAAAATTTTTCGGCAGGCATTGACTCCTATCAATTCTCGAAAGAGCGGTATGATATAGAATCCATCAGGAGTTTTCATTTCATTCTGAAATACCCTTCAATATAATCCCCGGTTTACATACGATAAATCTATCTACCAATAACTTTCTGTGGTCTCTGCTGACATTGAGCATTCGGGGAAATCTACGATGAGGCTTTTTTATTGCTAATACGTGGAAAAGACTATAACTGATGTTCATGTGGGTAATATCGATTGGAAGCCAGTCTGGAAATATGCACAAAAACTCTTGAACCGACTCGATTAACAAAAAATATTGAAAGGGCATGTAATTCTGACATAATCTTCATCACGGAGTATTTATGAGCAAAACAATTTGATATGAATATACAGAAATCGTCATGAACCTCAAGGATGTATGTAGGAATTATTATATTTACGAAATATTTACCCCATAGTCAACCATGTTGGGCATAATGAGAATATGAGAAATTTTATAGAAATATGATACGAGAATAACCGTCTTGGGAGGTGAACTATATGATGATTTGGTGATAGCTAGGTCATGAGGGCATGAAAAATCCAATGAAATCTCGATGGCGGAATACCCATCTCAATAGGTAATTGATGGAAAAGTAAAAGTTTGTTATAGAACCATGTACTCATGATGCTGAAGAAGAGGGAAAAGCAAAAATCAACTACAAGTCGCAAATGAGGATTTCATGAAATGAATAGAATGTTTCTCTGCCTAATGATTATATATACTACTGTAAAATATCTGGATATTGTTATTACTTTCCCACACACCAAACAAGCGACGTTATCGATTGTGGCCTGAAAAAAACACTAGTTCAACTTCTCCATTCAAGTTTTGTTGGCTTAATTGACACGTTCTCCACTCGAGATCTTTCCTGGGGAGTTTATGGGAAGGAGATTTCCACTCCCTTCATTCACCCTCATTCCTTGATTCCGGAGGCTTTTTCGATTATCACTCCAGCAACACAAAAGCGGTGTTATGAACGCTGTTGGATGATTAATGGTTGGGATATGCAGTTCCAATGTCGGTATTCTGGTTCATGAAATGAGAAATGGGCCAAGTATTGAATTCTACATCTGTCTGGAATTTTTTCGCCTGCTATCGATTGAGGTGTATTCAATAAACGTGGATAGGATATACATTGGAAGAACTCCGAGAAAAATCGCGAACAATGGAAAAAAATTCCAAAATACGAGTAGACAACGTGGAAACTTCCCACCTTGAGTTGGTTCACAGAGAAATACGTTTTGTTGGACAAGTGGATTCTGTAACTTCTCCCACACACAACTTCCAGAGAACTTGAATTTCATTTCAGGTGGATGTCAAATTACAATTTCATGGCCTCGGAGAAAATAAATGTCTTGGTCCTGGTATTGGTCTTGATATTTCAAGACCAAGACAGGATTGGTTCAGTCTTGGAATTTTGAATTGTTCAATTCAATTGTAGAACACTTCTGCATATAATAGGTATTTCGTATTTCTCAGTCGTTGACATTGTCACCTTGTACGGGAATATAATTTTCAGGAAATTTTAAATAAAGATACAACTAGACCCAAACAGCGCACTGGCCGACATGGCAGAAAAAAGGTTCAATCAGTGGGTCCAAAGGTGCAACTTATACTAATCTGTTTCTATGTTTTTCAATAAATTATCTACCTTCTATGTGGTATATTCAAATATAAATATAACTCATATACAGGGTGAGTTCATGAAACAAGAAAAAATCGTGTACCAAGTTTACCTAGAAGTGGCAACAACACAGTATCAAAAATATTTCCGGAAATTTCAAATTCAAACTAAATAACTTGTGTACTAATTTTTTTTCTTTCATCTATAGTAGGTAGTATGGAGCACTACGACCTTACAACATACACCTATTTGTTGTAAACTGTTGAACTGCAATCCTGAGTTTAAAAATTTATTTTCGAATTTTAGTGAACAAAAATCAAAAACCTACCATATGAAAAATGAATAATTGAAATACATTGCCGTAACATTCCCCATCAGTTTTTTTTCCACATTGAGTGAATTTAGGTTGATTATTTTTCTTTCGAGACCAAGACACTTGGGAGAGATTCTTGGTTTGGGTCTTGGTCTCGAGAGTCAAGTCTTGATCTCGATCTTAGTCTTGTATCAAGACCAAGACGAGACTAAGACAAGTTTCTTGGTCTGGGGAAGCTCTACTTGGGGTTCGCTCCGAAATGATACTGATGCCGTAGTTGCATCTGGGCAAACATATATTCGATTTTTTTATATTTACAAGTGCGTCTAGAAGGCAGAGCCTTGTAGAGCAAGGAGCGGCCAATGTTCTCGAGTTCTGTAGAGTCTTTTTTTCGATGGGCAGATCAGAGTTATAACAGCAGTTGCTGACAAATTGGACTTGTTTTGACCAGAAAAAACTGTTTTTCAATTAACGCAGCAAAGTTTTCATATTGTGGTAGATTAAAAACCGAAAAATCTATGAAGAAAGGATTCATCGACTGCGAAATAATGTGTTCCGAACAGTATTGTTGATGATTTGTAAAACGTAAATTCAAATTTCGACTCTATATATGACTAAATGGAAAACAATTTTCAGGAGTCGATATTCAAATTGAACTGAATTTGTCCGAATTCGACCGTCACATGGAAATCTTTGACAAGATTCGTTCATCAGCTTGTTAACTTCGAATTCAATTTAAATTTGAATGGTTCAAATAGTCGTAGGAGAATTGAAACGTTGGTATGAAATATGGAAAATCGGAATAAACATTATTCATTCAACGAATTAGAGGGCGATGACCAATAGGGCTGGGTATTCGTGGTGTATCCAAAATTTCCCTCTCTCCACCCTTCTGTTAATAGGAAAAGGAGGAGATTTGCTGCATTGTACTTGGACCTCATTTCTGCTCCTTTGGATATAACTGAGAGATTATATGTATATCGAAGATACGTTTGAACAATTCTCAAAAACCTATGAAATATCTTGAAGGGAATCGAATTACATTGTATAGATGTCAGTGCAGTCTTCACCCATATGATAATTTTCTATAATAACATTATTATCTTAAAAATATTTTTAAATTTTTTTCGTTTTAGAAACATACCAGTGAGTCTGAAGGGAAAACCTCACCTGTTAAGATTGGGATATATGCAACCACCAGTTACCTCTCGCATTGAGTCAACCAGAAAAATAGAAACATTTGTCAAAGTGATCCAAATCATTAGGAGTTTTCTCCAAAGTGGTGCTGCGATATTAATTTTAAATCCCAATACCTCTGAAAATTTTGGGGTTGAATCTCGAGAATAGGCTTCACTGGCCCTTTCACTATAATTATAATGATTATAATAAATGTCTTGCGAATATGCGCGGTTTTAGAATAAGAGAGAAATCTCAATATCTTTATATTGCGCCACCTTAAATGGTATCTGGGTCGATAACAGTTGTATTGCGTGTATTTGGTGGGGAAAAATGCAACATAAAATATTGATGTGATCAAATAGCAAAGCCATAATCGTTTGTTGATAATGTCAGATATGTTTAATAGATAGTAGCATCAATTTTTCCTGAAGAATTTTCGTTTACTTCTATATCAGCTCAAAGGAGGAAAAGAACAAGAAGAAAAAAACTGAAAAAGTTTTTTGAGAGAATACATACTATACTGTTGTTATATCAATCATCAGCACAGAATATTAAATTGTCGAGAATTCTCCGAACAATATTATGGATGCAAACAGGTTTACTTCACTATGAAAATTTGCATGACGGATGATATGATGATATATTATCATCTCCATACAATATTACTCATTTATTGATTTTTTGCAATGATAGGAATGAAAGATCAATAACTACAAATGAGCATAAAAATCAACCTTAATAGAGTAAACGGCCTCCATACGCAGTTGTTTGGGTAGCAATGAAACTAAAAAACGGTCACTTTATGATCGAATTATTGATGTTATGGAAGTTCAGGACAAAGTTGATAGGTATTATATGTGACCAGTAAAAAAACAATTTGTTTAACGAACACGATTTATGCGGAACGATTGTAGCGAGATACCGCAATGATCCGTAAGTTACACAAAATAAAATATTCTATTGCTCTCTAAGTTATATTTTCTGGTTTTGATGAAAGTTATTGTCCCATCATTTCTGGAAAGACAAAAAGTTTGTAAACTTCGACTGGGAGGAAATAGATAGGTTACATAGGAAGTATCTACTCTATAAAGCGAAATAGAGAGTTGAAAAATATTGATTTAGTATTTTGAGAATACTATATGATCTGAATTTCACAAACTGTGTTCTTCCTTTATATAATAGATTATTTCTATATAACTTTCGTCATCAGTCTTCCTATCATTTTAGAAGCCAGTCTGGAAATATGCACAAAAACTCTTGTACCGACTCGATCAACAAAAAATATTGAAAGGGCATGTAATTCTGACATGATCTTCATCACGGAGTATTTATAAACAAAACAATTTGATATGGATATACAGAAATCGTCATGAACCTCAAGGATTTATGTAGGAATTATTATATTTACGAAATATTTGTCCCATAGTCAACCATGTTGGGCATAATGAGAATATGAGAAATTTCATAGAAATATGATACGAGAATAACCGTCTTGGGAGGTGAACTATATGATAATTTGGTGATAGCTAGGTCATGAGGGCATGAAAAATCCAATGAAAGCCCGATGGCGGGACACCCATCTCAATAGGTAATTGATGGAAAAGTAAAAGTTTGTTATAGAACCAAGTACTCATGATGCTGAAGAAGAGGGAGAAGCAAAATCAACTACAAGTCGCAAATGAGGATTTTATGAAATGAATAGAATTTTTCTCTGCCTAATGATTATATATACTACTGTAAAATATCTGGATATTGTTATTATTACATCTAGGAAGATCGGTGACGATCTACCGATTTTTTTCCAAAATGAAACAAGTTTGATAGTTGAAATAGCGAATACATTACAAAAAAGCCTCCTTTGGGGGCTTTGCTGAACGTTGGATTGCCCTAGAGCGCTTCGGCACTAAAGAGTTCCTTTCACACAAGTCTCTGTCATCTGGACGCATTCGTAGGAGTGTTTCAGAAGGGTGAAATTAAAAAAGAATATGCATTTGATGGGTTGCATAAGGGAAATTTCATTTCAGTTGTTTCACCGTATAAATCAGCTCAGATTCTATGTTCCAAGATCTAGTTGATTCAGGTTGTTTGAACTAATGAATATAGCAGCATTGGAATAACAATCACCAATACCGCCAAAAAAAGTAATTGTTATTGAAATAGGTATAGATTCTGGGCAATGATACATTCATTCCTGAGTCAAACTATATTCTGGATGGGATTCGATGAGAACCAAATTTGCTTCCAACTAAAAGAGAAAAGACCCCAATCTGTGCCTTCCAGGTGAATGAATATGAATTCCGGTCAATTTTTATTTTGTTTTTGAAATCGGTCTGAATGTATCTCCCTCTCTTCATCAAGGGTTGTTGACTGTAGGGGTGAATAATTTTTCAACACGCTTTCGGTGAGCGGTACTCCAGGGAAATACATTTAACTCATTTGTTCCGTTCATTCCAGTTTACCTGTTTTATACTTGTTATTTATAGAATAGCGGCTTGTCATTGAGGAAAATTTACGGTAATTGTCATAGCACGACGTTGCAATTGAGTAATGATCAAGGATTGTTGTTGATTGACATTTGTATTCAGTTGATACGACGTTCTTGATGTATGCAACTTTTTCAGGAAAAATCGAATCCGGTAGTGAAACAAACTGAACGACTAGGTTCATAGTCTGGTCTCATTTTTGTTCAATATTTTTTCACTCCAATCTATGAATCTGATATAGTCCATACAAAACTTGAGTATAAGGATACCGGCAAACTTGAAGATTAGGCATAATAATCCCAGCCTTTTCTTAGAACCGGAATAAAAACTCAGGTTCTACGATTGTCTGAATGAGCAAGCCCAGTCATGATAACTCAGCTCCTCTTGTTAGCAAATTGGTGAATATTATGAATTGAAAAAAAATCGTATGAATTTAACAAATTTTTTGAAACACCGCATTCAGACATGTGTTCAATATCACAAAAAGGTTTTTTTTGTAGGTAGAGGTTGTATACACTTTGAAATTTGTGTCAATAAATGAAGATCAGGATGTAATCGTCTATTTATTGTTTGAAAGCAAATGTGCTCTAAGGCTATAGTGCATATATATATATATATATATATATATATATATATATATATATATATATATATATATATATATAAAATTAGCTGTTCCCGAACGTTTTCGGTCATAGGACCATCATCAGGGGGAATTCTGAAAAGTGTTGAATATTAAATGCGAAACAAAATAAAAAGTTCAATGATGAAAGTGAAAACCTGGAAAGTTATAAACATCAATATAGAGATCACTCACTTGTCAGAATTTCTAACAAAAGGTTTAGCTCCAGAACGATTTTGTTAACATTTTGTGGAAATGTAATTAGTTCATATAAACAGTCGTGAACTAGGAAAATGTCTGACCACCAAATGAAAGTGTGATACAAGAGGGGGACATGTCAACCGTGAGAACAAAGAGCGCCAAATTCAAAATAAACAAAGAAGTAAGAATAAAATTCAACGAACTAGGAAGGACGGAGGAAGAGTGAATAAATTGTTTTGATTTTACAATGATTTGAAGATCGGATTTAGTATGCTTTGGTTAAGATGTAATTACATTTCCACAAAATGTTAACAAAACCGTTCTGGAGCTATACCTTTTGTTAGAAATTCTGACAAGTGAGTGATTTCTATATTAATGTTTATAACTTTCCAGGTTTTTACTTTCATCATTGAACTTTTTATTTTGTTTCGCATTTAAAATTCATCACTTATCAGAATTCTCCCTGATGATGGTCCTGTGACCGAAAACGTTCGGGAACAGCTAATTTTATATATATGCACTATAGCCTTAGAGCACATTTGCTTTCAAACAATAAATAGACGATTACATGCTGATCTTCATTTATTGGCACAAATCACAAAAAGTAATCGGAAGAAAATGATAACTGACAACAGAAATCAATTGCACTAACATCACATTACTCGAACGCAATTTTTGAGACGTACTTCTAATATTTGTTCCCACGTATTAAGGTGAAACAGTTTCACTTGCATCGAAATAGATGACTTATTGCTATACTCTTTCGATATTATGATATCGGGTACTGTCAATTAGACTTTTTTCCGGAAAAAAGCATGCTTTGTTAAACTCAAACTCAATAAAAGGTATGGGAACCTTCTTTTCAGAATTCTGGCCCCTTCATATTGAAGCGTTCACTTCGGTACCAAACTATGCTATGGTTGAATAAATGATGAGATTGGAACACTTGGTGTGAAAGTTGAAACTTTTCCTAGAGATAAGGATAATTGATCTCTAGGAGACGTTTCATGCTATAGTTGGCTTATCGGAATACATTTGTAACCGTTTCTAACCTGACCTAATCTGAAAAAATAAGAATCAATATTGGAATCTATACAAGTGTAGGAGGGCAGGTTCTTATTCTACCCCGAAATGTTGCTGCGTCAATTGAAAAACAGTTTATTTTGGATAGAACAAGTTCAATTAGTCAGCAACTTCTTGTATAACTCAAAGTCAAACTATTTTTCAATTGACGCAGCAACTTTTCGGGGTAGATTAAAAATCTGCCCTTCTACACTTGTATAGATTCCAATATTTATTCTCTCAGATTGTGGTAGGTTAGACATTCAGAAAACTACGGAACAAATTTGTTTCCACCATAAAATAATGACGTTTCAAAAAGTACATCTGTAACCATTTCGCTGTTGGTGATTCTGAGACATTTTTTTTCATATCCACTAGCTATTCCCGCGACTTCGTCTGCGTAGACGTCGAACCGAACTGTTTAGTCAGCGCACGCCGGTAAAGCATCATATCTCGCCTGATTTTCTCCGACTTGATTTACATATACGATTATTCCTTACTGAACTTTTCGTTCAATAATAATGATGTATAGCCCATATAACTTCTGAATAGTTTAGATAATTTGGTACTGAACGAATTTTCATTGATCGGATCAGTATTTCAGTAAACAAACAAAGTTTGAAAAATAATTTCTTCATAATGGTAGTATAGATTGACATTCCATGGAGCAGAAGAAAGTCACATGAAGAATAAAGCATAATGTACATGGATGATTCATACCTCGGAATTCATTACTGTAGAAGAGTGAGTACTAAATCAACATCCAAGCTGTTCAGATTCTCCCATAAAGTAAGTAATGATTAATATTAATGACCTATACGAATGAGAATCCTCTCCATATTTAGATTCAGTTTTGCCTTAAAAACCCTGTCATGGAGTATTCATGAAAAGTATAAGAACTTATTGGTGGTAGGAGATTTATGTTTGGCCATGAAAATACACGTTATTCTTCATTATACGTCTCAAATTATCTGATCCGAAAAGTGGTGGAGAAAAATTTACGATAACTTGAGAATGGTAATATTTCTAGAGATAGATCGAAGGTCACAGAATATTTCAAAATATCAGGAAATATCGTTTTTTGCTTCCAGAGTTGATCGGGAATGAAATTTGAACAATCACCTATTTCCAAAAATAATTGTTTTAGGAAGTGTGAGTAATTGAACGAATATACTTGGAATTTGACATAATTGTAGGCTCGACAAGTCTTTTCATGCATGCATGATGCTAACCCTTGGTCTATGAAGGATAAATTTCCTCGAGAAACGGTTGAAATAACTCAGACTGAAAAGTTATGAAGATCTGAACAAAATTCATAGCAAATTTTGGTTTTTGACCTGTGAAATTGTGAATTTTGCATATAAATTGGGATCCGGAATACATTTACATTCGAAGAAATAAACTGAGAGGATTGATATATCATGAGATAATAACAACATTTCGTGACATCAATAATTCAATCAATATCAACCACCTACTGAGATCAATATTTGTTGACAAATATGTATAGAGTGTGGTCAATTCAATGTAGAATAAATGAAACTTCATTACTTGCACGATGAGAATTTGAGTACCGTTAAAGGTAGCGCATGTTCGATAATCTTATCGAATTAACTCAAAATGGTTTCAAGTTGATCATCTTGCATGGGAGTTGAAAAAAATAAAATTCCTCAAGGAATGAAGTAAATCTTTCTGGAGATACAATAATATGTTATTGGGGGAAGTGGTTCTTTTTTTTCCACCCGGATATATGCTTATTTCATTATAGTTCATCAACGGATGAGTGGGCGATTCTGGTCAACTGAATGGATATGATTTCATATCCACACAAGATAGGATATGAATTCCACCAATCACAGAGAACAAAATACTAGGTTACCAGGGACAACCTTATAGAAAAGTCACGATTCTGATCTGCGAACAGGAAATCGAAATTGTTTCATTTAAGCAATAATGAATGTAATTATATCTGAATTATTCTCTCGTTTATTGAGTCAAGTTTGAATTTCCACAATTTATGTTTTTTTTTGTGGAATTGAAGCACTCACAACTACTCTTGACACAAATAATATGAATTGTACAGTTCGAATATCCTAGTTGGTTAAGGAGAATGTCCTCTAAGACGATCCACTTTGTAGTCGAGTCACCAATACCGTTTCATTTGGCAATTTTTTCAATTTGACATTATGAATTCAATAAGTATTTTTCAACAATGAATTTAACAAAGTTTCTTCCATTTGAGTTTTTCATGAATATTCAAAAAGTACTCTATATCCAGAATTGACGAATGTCATACTTGAAAGAGAGTTTTGAAATATTTACCTGGTCGAAGGAAAAATTAACTGTACCACTAGAATGGATATTGGCCACATCGCCCTCGAACGTTTGAGCACTCTCCTACGGAATCGTGCTCAAACTTCGTCCCCGTGCGATATGACCACCATATCCAATCTTGAATACACTACTATTGCAATCGAAATTGATACTCAAATACCAAGTCACATTTTCATTATTTTCAGAAAACTTTTCAATTTGTCCTGTATGATATGATTTTCAAGTATTCCGATTTCATACTTATTCAAAATAGCCAAAATCATATCATTTTGGTACGATTTTTCTCACGTCGAGGCATCTTTGTAAAATTTATTTGTAGGTATCTTTACTTTTTTATGAAACCGCAAATTTCGAGTCCGTTGCAATACAATTCATCATTCTTAAATTTCGCAAATATGTTTATCCAAGGTATACATTTCCTGCCCTCATTGTGGGAAGCAAAGTCGTACTTTTCCTCTCTAGAGAGAAAAAGTGACGTTGCATACATCATTAATGAAATATCTTAATCGGCCCTGACGACCTAAACTATATGCGATTAAAAGTGACCATAAATCGGAATCCAAAGTCATGGAAAAAGCAATCAATATGAAGCTTAACAAATATCCAGAGAAATCAGAAATGAATAATGATCGAAAATACGGATTTATGTGGCTTAAGTTTCTCAAATTTGGCAGCATTCAATCGGGAAATTCGAAGAAACGATAGCTGTTGCATTCGATATTTCAAAAGCGTTTGATCGAGTTTGGCATCGGAGCCTCCTTTCTAAACTGCCGTCTTATGGTTTGCCTCCTCGCTGGGCCACCGTGCTCGGTTATCGCACTTCAAAAGGTGAGGCCTCGTTGATCCATTGCTCGCACAAGTTTCGACTCCTGAGGGTTGACGTTCGTCAGCTGGTTAACAGAAACGTACAATTTTTTTTTCAGATGTGTGCTTTTTTATATATTTCCTTGTCTGATAGCTCTCTGTATGTGGTTGTTGATAGAGTATCATCTTATATTCTCCCAACAAATGCAGGTGTTCCACAGGATACAGTTCTGGCGCCCACTTGGTTTCTGCTTCATGTCAATGATCTTTTTTTTAAATGCTCGAGGAAACATCTTGTACAGTAGTTCCAGAGTCCCCATACTAGCTCGAGAAGAAAAATTCAAAGAAACATTCACGTCAAAGAATTAACGATCACTTGGTAAAAACAATAGAGTGGGGTAACTTGGTGGAATTTAATGCTACGAAAACCTAGGCATGTTTTTTCTCGAAGAAAGCCGGTCTATCATCATCTAGTATTCAGATGTTAGGAGTAACTATCCCTACAAAGTCAATTATTTCTATGCTGGGAATTACGATCAGTACCTCTCTCATCTCTCAGGGGAGAACCATGTGAGTTCGATCGCTAAAGGTGCTTCCCAGATACTTGGATTTCTATTTCGTGCGACGAAATACTTCACTTCTCGTCAGTTTCTGGTGATCTACAAGGCTCAGATATGGCAATATCCATATGGATGACTCAAATAATACAGAATTTCCACCCCTTTGTTGTGAATTTGGAGACCTGTCGAACCTCTCTTGCGCTGGGATCTTTTTCAATAAAACAAATTAGCTTTGGAACTCCTTGCCGAGAGAGGTTTTCCATGAGACTCACAAACTTCAATTCGTATCTCCTGTCCCTTGATTCACGCGGTGTTTTTCGAACATCACACGGCTTCCCTCTCGTGTGACTTGGCATATAAAAAAATCCAAACTGAATGACTGCATCTGCTGATGACCTTCATGAAAACTTTCGCCCACACCAAACTAGCAACGTTATCGATTGTGGCCTGAACAAAAACACTGGTTCAACTTCTCCATTCAAGTTTTGTTGGCTTAATTGACACGTCCTCCACTCGAGATCTTTCCTGGGGAGTTTATGAGAGGAAGATTTCCACTCCCTTTATTCACCCTCATTCCTGGATTCCGGAGGCCTTTTCGATTATCACTCCAGCAACACAAAAGCGGTGTTATGAACGCTGTTGGATGATTAATGGTTGGGATATGCAGTTCCAATGTCGGTATTCTGGTTCATGAAATGAGAAATGGTCCAAGTATTGAATTCTACATCTGTTTGGAATTTTTTCGCCTGCTATCGATTGAGGTGTATTCAATAAACGTGGATAGGATATATTTTGGAAGAGCTCCGGGAAAAATCGCGAACAATGAAAAAAAATTAGAAAATACGAGTAGACAACGTGGAAACTTACCACCTTGAGTTGGTTCACAGAGAAATACTTTTTGTTGGTCGAGTGAATTCTGTAACTTCCCCCACACACAAGTTCCAGAGAACTTGAGTTTCATCTTAGGTGGATGCCATCGATTGAAGTATGCAATAAAACTTATTTGAAAAATTGAAAGGAGGTGGAGGCATGCGAATGCTTGATTCTGTTTTGGATATTTTTTCAGTTGTTCCCAAAATAGTTGGGGTTAGAGCTCCGCGGGACCAAGACCGAGACTGATCAATCTTAGTCATGGCCTCGGAAAATAAATGTCTTGGTCCTGGTATTGGTCTCGATATTTCAAGACCAAGACGAGATCGGTTCAGTCTTGGAATTGGTTTTGATAGCCTTGGTCATGGATCAAGATGCGTCTAGAATTTTGAATTATTCAATTCAATTATAGAACACTTCTGCATATAATAGGTTTTTCATATTTCTCAGTCGTTGACATTGTCACTTTGTACGGGAATATAATTTTCAGGAAATTTCAAATAAAGATACAACTAGACCCAAACAGCGCACAGGCCGACATGGCAGATAAAAGGTTCAAAAGGGTCGGAATGTTGATTAGTTTCTTATTGACCATTTTACAATGGATTATTATAAGATGAGCAGTGAGATGCAGATGCAGACACTTCTTATTATATTTTGTAGGGGTGGGATTATATATCACATAGCTGACCAAATATATAGGTCATAATTTATTATTTTTATTCAGTATAGAACTTTGGTGGGTCCAAAGGTGCAACTTATACTAATCTGTATCTATGTTTTTCAATAAATTATCTACCTTCTATGTGGCATATTCAAATATAAATATAACTCATATACAGGGTGAGTTGATGAAACAAGAAAAAATCGTGTACCAAGTTTACCTAGAAGTGACAAAAACACAGTATCAAAAATATTTCCGGAAATTTCAAATTCAAACTAAATAACTTTCATACTAATTTTTATCTTTCTTCAATAGTACGTAGTATGGAGCACTACGACCTTACAACATACACCTATTTGTTGTAAACTGTTAAACTGCAATCCTGAGTTTAAAAATTTATTTTCGAATTATAGTGAACTGATCGGGTTGGGTTTAACTGCCCTTTCTCGAACACGGGGATTAAACTCAAAAACTTCGATAATTGTGGACTGTATTTCTTCTAGCTAGATTGCTGGTTTTCAAAATAATTCAACGCTGAACCAATTTCATTAAACCAATATATTCAGATATCTTTAACAGCGACTGAATCATAGGACACAGGTAAGAATTGGGCTCTGGCAATTGCTTCTCATGCGATAGTCAATGGGAAGTCTACTCACAGGATCACAGGATATTCATTCATCAAAAACACAATATGTACAATGCCTTCCTGGTTGTTAATGATTACGGAAAATTCACTATTTTTACTAATAAATTGAAGAAGTACAAACGCCGACAATTACTCGAGCGTCGTGGATCTGACAGAAAAGTAAACAAACCCAGATATCAATTGTCTTCATATAAAAATATGTCAATTACATCAACTAAGCGCACTCAGGGACGGCTCAAATATAATTTGAATTGGACATAAATAATTAATAAACTACATAATAAACTTGTTGGAAGCTGTGATTCCAACGTATTCCCGCCCCGTTGGAATCTCATAGATTTCAAAAAATTAAAATGAGGAGATGAAATTAAAACAAACGAGAAATGAAACAGAAAAACTAACTAATAACGCCAAGTAACTAATGCACTGAACGCGTTACACTCGCTGAGTTGCACTAGGCAACGGACAGACCTCAGTGATAGGCCTGACGAAAATACCTTCTTTGGCGCGGAGTTTCACGGCACGGACCCTTTGGTCAGAGCCAGGAATAATTTCCCCAATTCGGGCCAATGGCCACTTTAGTGGTGGGACATCATCTTCTTCTAATAAAACTAATTGATTAACTTCTAAATTTCTGGAAGGAGACAGCCATTTTGGCCGATTTTGCAAAGGTTGAGGTATTCAACAGTCCATCTTTTCCAAAAACACTGTTGTATTTGGGAACACCTCTGCCAGAATGTAAGTCTATTTTCGGGCACGTGGGTAGTGTCTTATTCATGGTAGGAGGTTAAGCTACGACCTATTAGGAAATGGCCAGGAGTTAGGACTCCTAAATCTTTCGGATCACTCGATATGGGACATAACGGTCTTGAATTTAGGATGGCTTCAATTTGAGCCAGTACAGTACTGAACTCTTCGAAGGTGAGTTGAGAATTTCCAATAATGCGATAAAGGTGCCGTTTGGCTCCCTTCACTGCAGCTTCCCACAGACCTCCCCAAAGATGGCTGCGAGGCGGTATGAATTTCCACTCAAAACCAGTTTCAGAAACGAAAACCTTCAAGGAGTCGGACAATTGGGACTTGGCGAAAAATTCGCGCAATTCTCGAAGGTGATTTCTTGCACCTACGTAATTGGTAGCATTGTCGCTGTGGATTACAGCAGGGATTCCTCTACGGGATATGAAACGTTTCAAGGTTAAGAGAAAGGCTTCGGTGGACAAGGAGGAGACTAACTCCAAATGCACAGCTTTGGTAGCCATACACACGAAGACAGCCATGTAACATTTAATAATCGGAGCCTTTCTGAGGCGCGAGGACTTTATGAAGAAAGGACCACCGTAGTCTAATCCTACTTTCTCAAAAGGTCTAGAAAGAGTGACTCGGTCAGGAGGTAAATCGGACATAATTTGTTGAGCAGCTACGGCTCGGAAACGGAAACAAGTCATACAATCATGAATTACTTTTTTTACTTTCCTAATTCCATTTAGAGGCCAATATTGCAAACGAACATTAGCAAGGACAGTTTGAGCACCAGCGTGACCCAAACGGATATGCTCTCTTTTGAGTAGAAGGGAAACTACAGAATTTTTTGCAGGGAGAAGTATGGGGTGTTTTTGGGGTTCAAGAACATCTGCGTGTCGCAAACGCCCTCCGACGCAAATGAGACCTTGCTCATTCAGGAAGGGGTTGAGGGCTAATATACCTTTGTCAGAAATTGGTTTCGAGGATTTTAACTCGGAAATTTCTTTAGAAAAGTATTGGGACTGTAAGTTGCGAAGGACCAGCACTAAAGCAGAATGTATTTCAAATATGGATAAAGGACCGGACAACTTGGTCTCCTTATTTTTAGAATCGGACAAAAAACGGGAAACATATGCTACTGAATGTAGTAATTTGTTAAAGGATGAGAATCTCTGGAATATTTCATTCCAGAATTCGTCTTTAACTTGAGTACTTGTTACTAGCACTTGAAGCTTGTTTGACTTTTGTTCAGGTAATACACTTGGAGGGGGTTTCAAAATAAATTTAGACAATTCCAAATTTATTTCGGAAAGGAAATCAGGACCGTGCCACCACAGTTCTGAGTTCAGGAGATCAGAAGCTAATACGCCCCTAGAAAGTAAGTCAGCGGAATTTTTAGAAGAGCGAACATATCTCCATTGAGCTTGTGGCAGGGAAGTTTGAATTTGGGACACTCGGTTGGCCACGATAGTGTGCCAACGGGATGGATGGGACTGAATCCAGTGCAGAGCTATCTGCGAATCAGTCCACAAATTGATAGATTCGAAAACTAAATCTTCGTCAAAGATTTGAATAATTTTTCTTGTGAGTTTGGTAAGTAATAACATTGCACACAATTCCAGACGAGGAATTGAAACAGTTTTCAGCGGTGATACTCTGGATTTGGAAGTGACTAAGATAGTTGTGACATTATCGTCGAAATAAGTGGTTCTGAAGTACAAACAGGCACCGTAAGCACATTCGCTACTGTCAGCGAAACCGTGGATTTGGATTTTCACAATTGGCTTTGAGGAAAACAAACATCGAGGAATTTTAAGAAATTTTAGGGATTCAATGGAACCGATAAATATTTTTCATTCTTCGAACAATTCAACAGGGGGCGGTTCGTCCCAGGAGATTTTGCTAACCAAAGTTTTTGCAGAAAAATTTTCGCTAGAACAATGAAAGGGCCCAGAAAGCCTACCGGGTCAAACATTCGAGCAGTTATTGACAACGCCTTGTGCTTGGAAGGGGTATCATTGTAAGAAATTTTCGGTAAAGAAATACCTAAATTGTCAGAACAGGGATTCCAAAATAAACCTAGCACCTTGTTAGGGTTGTCTTCCATTTTTATTTCGTATTGAATTGGATCAGGAGATTCACAATATTTTTTCCTGAATTGTGAAGAATTGGATGACCATTTGTGTAGTCGAAAACCTCCGGAATTTAACAAACTATCGAGTTGATGATAAGAATCTTCTAAATCGGAAAGGGAATCTGTGCCATGGAGCACATCGTCCACGTACGACTGTTTTAATAATGCCTTTTGGGCTAACGGGAAACCTTTTGAATTGGAAGCGAGCTCCTTTAGAACTCTGGTTGCTAAGAAAGAGGAGAAAGCGACTCCATAAGTCACTGTGGAAAGTTGAATACATTTTAGCTCTTCTTGGGGTCAGTTTCTCCACAAGATGTTCTGAAAATGTCGTTGCGACGGATTCATTTCAATTTGACGGTACATTTTTTCAACGTCGCAGGTCAGGACATAAGAATGCTGACGGAAACGGCAAAATATATCATACAAATCTGGCTGTACTTGATGACCCTTGTGTAGGATATCATTCAAAGAAACTCCAGTAGAAGTTTTACTGGAGCCATCGAAAACTACTCTGAGTTTCGTGGTTTCACTACACTCTTTGATTACGCAGTGATGAGGAAGGAAATATTTAATCTCAGCGGCCTTGTCGGTGGGATTGAGCGGAATATATGTGGCATGGTTCAATGACATATATTCATCAATGAAATTTTTATAAGTGGAAAATAATTCTTGATTATTTTGGAAACGTTTCTCTGAACTGATAAATCGCTTTTTAGCGATATGAAAGGAATCACCGAGAGGAATCTTATCAGTGGGACATTTTAACGGAAAATCTACTTGGAACTTACCACTTTCAAGACGCACATGCGTTTGAATGAAACTTCGTTCAGCAAGCTCTTCGTCTGCTGATAAGGACGTAAACTCTGGAAGTTCTTCGACTTCCCAGAACTTCGAAAGAATTTTGTCTAATGAATATGTGGATTCGCAGGCATTTTGGCAAAAGAGTGAAAATTTGTTTTGTTTCGGAACATTTTGAGGAGGCAACTGTCCTCCAATAACCCAGCCGAGCTTCGTCAGCTGAAGGGTAGGAAGTTTGGAACCTAGCCTGTGGATTCGTGGAAGTATAATGTCGTAATAGGAGTCTGCGCCCAGGAGAATGTCCACATCGGACGGAATGTGAAATTCGGGATCAGCAAGTCTGAATTTTGGTGGAGTATTCAAGCATTTCTTGTTTAGAGGAATTCTAGGTAATTTCGAAGTGATTACCGGGAGTACTGCACAAGACACCTTGGGGATAAAGTTCTCATGAGTATTGGAACGGATAACAATATCTAACATTTTGTTAGAAACAGTAGGAGTGCATTTTATGCCAGAAAATTGAAGTTGACTATCGTTAGTTTTATTATTCAATTTTCTTACGAATTTTCCTGAAGCGAAGGAACATTGACTACCGTTGTCTAGGATCAACCGAGCTTTAACGGGATAACCGGTTTCGGAAAGAACATCTACGACCGCTGTGGCCAGTAGAATTTCATGATCTTTTTTATCTACAAGAAGTGAGGATGGCATCGAAGGTGCCGAAGAATACCCTTGAGGTTCAGGCTCAAGAGCTTGGAAGTTTGCTGTGTTGTCAGCATTTGGGAATGGAGAATTAAGAGGAGAAGAACGCCAATTTTGGCTGGAACTTGTATTTTGAACTGATTTAGTAATTGCCCCCATACTATTTTGAGGTCTGGAACTATCTCTCGGAATATAATTTGAATTTTGTGAATTTGTTGGAATATAACCTTGGAAAGAATTTTTGTGGAGTAGTGTGTGGTGTTTTTTACCACATAGGGTACAACCAACAAGATCGTCGTTTAACTGTCGGAGAACTTCTATTTACATGTAATGCCATTTTTGAACTTGCCCTTGAGATCTTTTCTGATTTTAACTCAAGTGACGCGGAATGGAAGGACGGAGTCAAGGATTCTAAAGCACTTCATCTGGCTTCAACGATTTCAAAAAAGTCCTTTAAAGTAGGATTCACTCTCAAATCTCTACTGGACTGATACTCTTTTTTAGTACCGTAATCTAACTTTTTCATGACAACATTAAGAATAATTAAATCCCAATGTTCAACTGGGCATTTCAAATTTTCAAAGCATCTAAATTCTTTCGAATATTTACTAAAAATTCTCTGAGGGAGGAAAAAGTACATTTTGTAATGTTCGGACAATCCATTATGGAATTTAAATGTGAATTTATAATAGCTATACTATTTTCGTACCTTTTTTCTAAAATATTTATAGTGATTTGAAAATTTCCATTTGTGATTTCAAGTGATTCAATGAGAGACAAAGGCTCTCCTTTCATATAAGAACGCAAATAAATCAATCTTTGAATATCAGTAAGGAATTGTTATTTTTTATCAAAGTAGTGAACAATTGATAAAACGGAGCCCATTTTGCATAATCACCCTCAAATTGGGGTATGGAAATTCGAGGGAGTTTTACTCGTCCACTTTGTTCATTGAAGGCAGGTACAGATTGAATATCATTCGGAAAAGGAGGAGAAAGAGGAGTAGAAGGAACAGTTAAACTGTGAATCTTTTTTCTAAGACTTGAAACGCATAAATCAAAATTATTTTGTAAACTATCTCTATCTTCTCTATCAGATTTTTCTAAATCTAATTCCTCAATATCATCCTGAGCATTAAAATATTCAGTAATTTCAGTTTCTAAATTATCTAATTTAGTTAGTTAGTTAGTTAGAAGGAGAAACAAATCATTTTCGGACTCTAAATTCTGAGTAACCCAAGTTTGGGTTCGTGTAATTGCGGCTTCTGCATTTTTTCTCTTTTTCTTTAAGGACTGCATTATGTGTTTTGAATTAAGAAATCGTGAAGTTATTTATCAATCTAAGTGGTACAACTATTATAAATAGAAAGAACCACGCAGGATTCTGTGGAGGAACACTATGCTTTGCCTTTCGCGACGTGGATTTAAAATTTTCACTTACGGCACAAGCTTTTTTCGACACTGAAAATTAGCGTAAATGTTTTTGCTAAATAGGAACACGTAAAGTTTCTTAGACGAAGCAATAAATGCACTAGAACATATGATATAAATCAACTCAATCAAATATAAGTATGCGCAAAATAGCAATAAACAATGTATCAAAGAAAATTGCATGGAAGAATTCAAATATGTACAGTGAATCGAACTGTGATAAATCAAAAATATATAGCAAATCGAACTGGTAAGTAAAGTCGACTTTATTTAAATTTTCATAAATCGCTACGGGAAAAAAAAAGGGCTGTGAAATTCTCAATATGACTTTGGAGTCTGAAATCAATTACTTCAAATTAGTTTTTCGACTGAAAAAGAATCAACTCTTTTTAGAGCGTTTCCTGGAATGAATTATTTTAAATTAAGTCGACTCTATCAAATAGGAGAGAGCAAATGCCAAACCAAAGATATCTTTTTTTTAACATGTAGGAAACACACAACAATATCATAAATCTAGATCAACCTGCAAGAAGATATAATCGGAAGCAAACTGAAACGGCAAAAATGACTTTATAAGAGTTTTTGAATGTTAAGCACTACGCTGTGCGCGGCGGAAATGTTTTCTGGAGTGAAATGTTACCAGCCAGATGACGATATCTTCTAATGGAGCTGGAAACTTGGGTATTGTATTTTTGAAATACAACTAGGAAATCCGAATAATCGGGAACAAAATGTTCAGTATCCTGGCTCGAGGGATCAAATGATCGGGATGGGTTTAACTGCCCTTTCTCGAACACGGGGATTATACTCAAAAACTTCGATAATTGTGGACTGTATTTCTTCTAGATTGCTGGTTTTCAAAATAATTTAACGCTGAACCATTAAACCAATATATTCAGATATCTTTAACAGCGACTGAATCATAGGACACAGGTAAGAATTGGGCTCTGGCAATTGCTTCTCATGCGATAGTCAATGGAAAATCTACTTACAGGATAACAGGATATTCATTCATCAAAAACACAATATGCACAATGCCTTACTGGTTGTTAATGATTACGGAAAATTCACTATTTTTACTAATAAATTGAAGAAGTACAAACGCCGACAATTACTCGAGCGTCGTGGATTTGACAGAAAAGTAAACAAACCCAGATATCAATTGTCTTCATATAAAAATATGTCAATTACATCAACTAAGCGCGCTCAGGGACGGCTCAAATATAATTTGAATTGGAAATAAATAATTAATAAACTACATAATAAACTTGTTGGAAGCTGTGATTCCAACAGTGAAGAAAAATCAAAAACCTACAATAGGAAAAATGAATAATTGGAATGAATTGCCGTAACATTTCCCATCAGTTTTTTTTTTAATTGAGTGAATTTAGGTTGATTATTTTTCTTTCGAGACCAAGACACTTGGGAGAGATTCTTGGTTTGGGTCTTGGTCTCGAGAGTCAAGTCTTGATCTTGACCAAGACAAGACCAAGACAAGTTTCTTGGTCTAGGAAAGCTCTACTTGGGGTTCGCTCCGAAATGATACTGATGCCGTAGTTGCATCTGGGCAAATATATATTCGATTTTTTTATATTCACAAGTGCGCCCAGAAGGCAGAGCCTTGTAGAGCAAGGAACGGCTAATGTTCTCGAGTTCCGTAGAGTCTTTTTTTCGATGGGCAGATCTGAGTTATAACAGCAGTTGCTGACAAATTGGGTTTGTTTCAACCAGAAAAAACTGTTTTTCAATTAACGCAGCAGTGTTTTCATATTGTGGTAGATTAAAAACGCAAAAATCTATGAAGAAAGGATTCATCGACTACGAAATAATGTATTCCGAACAGTATTGTTGATGATTTGTAAAACGTAAATTCAAATTTCGACTCTATATATGACTAAATGGAAAACAATTTTCAGGAGTCGATATTCAAATTGAACTGAATTTGTCCGAATTCGACCGTCACATGGAAATCTTTGACAAGATTCGTTCATCAGCTTGTTAACTTAAGATTTAATTCAAATTTCAATGGTTCAAATAGTCGTAGGAGAATTGAAACGTTGGTATGAAATGTTGAAAATCGGAATAAACATTATTCATTCAACGAATTAGAGGGCGATGACTAATAGGGCTGGGTATTCGTGGTGTATCCAAAATTTCCCTCTCTCCACCCTTCTGTTAATAGGAAAAGGAGAAGATTTGCTGCATTGTACTTGGGCCTCATTTCTGCTCCTTTGGATATAACTGAGAGATTATATGTATATCGAAGATACGTTCGAACAATTCTCAAAAACCTATGAAATATCTTGAAGGGAATCGAATTACATTGTATAGATGTCAGTGCAGTCTTCACCCGTATGATAATTATCTATAATAATATTATTATCTATAAAATATTTTTGAATTTTTTTCGTTTTAGAAACATACCAGTGAGTCTGAAGGGCAAACCTCACCTGTTAAGATTGGGATATATGCAACCACCAGTTACCTCTCGCAATGAGTTAACCAGAAAAATAAAAACATTTGTCACAGTGATCCAAATCATTAGGAGTTTTCTCCAAAGTGGTGCTGCGATCTTAATTTTAGATCCCAATACCTCTGAAAATTCTGGGGTTAAATCTCGAAAATAGGCTTCACTGGCCCTTTCACTATAATTTAAATGATTATAATAAATGTCTTGCGAATATGCGCTGTTTTAGAATAAGAGAGAAATCTCAATATCTTTATATTGCTCCACCTTAAATGGTATCTGGGTCGATAACAGTTGTATAGCGTGTATTTGGTGAGGAACAATGCAACATAAAATATTGATGTGATCAAATAGCAAAGCCATAATCGTTTGTTGATTATGTCAGATATGTTTAATAAATAGTAGCATCAATATTTCCTATAGAATCTTCGTTCACTTCTATATCAGCTCAAAGAAGGAAAAGAACAAGAAGAAATAAACTAAAGGAGTTTTTTGAAAGTATACATACTAAAGTGTTGTTATATCAATCATCAGCACAGTATATTAAATTGTCGAGAATTCTCCGAACAATATTATGGATGCAAACAGGTTTACTTCACTATGAAAATTTGCATTACGGATGATATGATGATATATTATCATATCCATACAATATTACCATTTATTTATTTTTTGCAATTATAGGGATGAAAGATCAATAACTACAAATGAGCATAAAAATCAGCCATAATAGAATGAACGGCCTCCATACGCAGTTGTTTGGGTAGCAATGAAACTAAAAAAACGGCCACTTTATGGTCGAATTATTGATGTTATGGAAATCAATTTGTATAACGAACACGATATATGCGGAACAATTGTAGCGAGATACCACAAAGATCCGTAAGTTACACAAAATAAAATATTCTATTGGTCTCTGAGATATATTTTCTGGTTTTGATGAAAGTTATTGTCCCATCATTTCTGGAAAGACAAATAGTTTGTAAACCTCGACTGGGAGGATATAGATAGGATATATAGGAAATATCTACTCTATAAAGCGAAATATAGAGTTGAAAAATATTGTTTTAGTATTTTGAGAATACTATATGATCTGAATTTCACAAACTGTGTTCTTCCTTTATATAAAAGATAATTTCTATATAACTTTGGTCATCAGTCTTCCTATCATTTTAGGTGGAGGAGGAAGGGTGTTTTGCGATTTCGATGGTACAGTTTTATCGATTTCTGTTTGGAAACGACATTTTAAAATATTGCGTGAGTGATTTGACGCATTGGACTCTAAACTGGCTTATTTCAGCAGTATAATTCCTGCTACCCTTTGTTTGATAGGATCTTGCGTGTTGTGAGGAATTATCATGGGTCGGAGTGGATTTCACGGTGAGGTGGAATTTTCTTTGTTTTCCGAGCCTAAAAGGCCTGTGATGAACAGGAATGGTACTGACATAAACAGGATTACCACCGTGAAATTACGAACTGAAAAACGTTGATTTGTAGAGGAATCAAATGAGTGAATGCTACTAGTATTAATTTACAGAATTCCACAGAGCGTCTCTCAGACTATTTCACATAATGTGGTCACTTTCCCAGAGGAATTGTGTTGCTTTAAAATGAAAATATTCGAACGGTCGGATAAATGGAGCCAGGATAATATTTTCGGAAATATCGTTCAATACAGGAGGAAGTAATGAAGAATCTCAGAGCTGGTCTGGGAGATATATGAAGATAAATATTCAAGCACTATATTATATTGTCTTTCAACGTTTTTTTCATATGGGAACTATGCAATGAACAAAATGATTTCTCCAGAAAAACAACGATATCAAGCAGAAACAAAGTGGGCGCCAGAACTCAACCGTGTGGAACGCCTGCATTTATTGAGATAATATACCCATAATTCACAAATCATTTTCCATTTTGGAGGTCGTACATCTATGAGGGTATCAGAATTGAATTCAACGTTTTCATGTCAGCTTGGACATTTTGAAAGGCTATTGAAAAACCTAACAATGCATCAGTGAAAATTTTGTGCAGTTGCTCTGGGAAAATATTGACTACTTTAAATTTTTTCCAAATCTTCAGGTCCATTCGAACGATGATACGACTCAGAATTTACACTGAAATAACTGCTTTGGCAAAAAAAATCAAAGCTGAACGCAAAGCTACTCTTCGAAGGGAAAGGTTTGACAGGTTTCCAAATAACAGAGAAGTGAAACTTTATTGAAATCTGATGAAAAAATGAGTTGACAAAATGAATTATTGTGATAATAAAATGGAAAGGAAAATTCTACTTCCCATGACGTTTATATTCAACTTCTTGAATGAAGTTGCAGATTTCTGTTCATAAGGAGGAAATATGGTGAAATGAAAATCATTGGAATTGGATTCATCTGTCGTTTTTTGGGTCGTTTATTATTTTTATCCATACACAAAGATTAGCTGCATTGTGGGGTTTCAGATGATTAGCAATGATATTATTTGATTTTATATGCATGCCAAAATCAAAGTCACCAGATTTTGCTTAAAAGTGGTTGACAATGTACCTTGCTGAATGATAATGGTTCGGACTTCCATTGTCTATATTTTTAACTCTATTGAAACCTGTTGCTAGGAACGGCAAGATTAAAATACAAATCAAGTGAGAAAAAATTAAATCAAAATCAAATTTTTGTTCAATGATGAAATCAGGGATGAAATCGAGATTTCGAATATGAAATATAAGTCAAAAAAAAATTGAAGTATCGAATATAAAAAACTAGTCATAAAATGTAAATAAAGAAATTGAATGGAATATCATGAAAAAAAAATGTTGAAACCAAGTTCAAGTTGAGTTTACTCACGAAGTTTCGATTGCTGGTATCCGCAATCGTCTTCGGGTGATGACTGACAATATTTCGAGGTGTGGTCGGTTATAAAGCCCTCCGATTTCCCTCTGGAGGGAAAAAGGGTGCTACTACCAAGGAGGCGAGCGGGTGCTACTACTAGAAGTGTGCCGATCGATCTTCAGCGGGAAATGGATGTATTGGCGCGAGATTCTCTCTCATCGAGCTGCAGCCGGTCCATGCCTTGGATAAGCGGCCTTCACACATTCCGGATCTTCACGCTGGCATGACTGAAAGCGTCGTTGTTGGGGATGTAGGCGGCTTCTTTGAATTTCCTCTTGAACCAGTGCTCCTCCTTGTGTATAACCTCGGCTTCAGACCATTTGATGCTGTGATGGTTTGTCCAAACATGCTCCGCTATTCCTGATTTCGTTGTTTCACCTCGTTGAGTGTTTTTCTTGTGTTCGCTCATTCTTACTTCCAATGGTCTTTTGGTTTCTCCGATGTAGGATTTGCCGCACTCGCATGGTATCCGGTAAACGCAGTTGTTGGTGTCGCTGTTTTTATTCGGTGGTCGAATTTTTGTGAGCTGGCTGCGTATTGTGTTTCCTGATCGAAAACAGACTCTGACGTTGTATTTCCCTCCTATCCTCTTGATACTCTCTGAAAGTCCTCTCACGTAGGGGATGGTAAGAACTTGCTGTTCCAGTATCTCCTTAGTGTTCCTTTGATTCGTCCGGGCCAATGTTTGATCCAATGTTCGATCCACCAGCTTCTTTGAGTATCCATTCTTTTGAAGATCCTTCCTTATGTTGCTCAGCTCCTTGTCTACACTTTCTTTGGTGTCACAGAGATTGATTGCCCGATCAATCAGAGACTTGACGACTCCTCGCTTCGTAGATTGATGATGATTGGATTGCTCATTCAGGTATTGTCCAGTATGCGTTGGTTTCCTGTAGACTGATGTTTCCCATAAATTTCTGGTCCTTTTCACCTCCACGTCGAGAAACGGCAGTCTGCTCTGATATTCTTTTTCTATTGTGAACTTGATGGTGGGCCTCACGTTGTTCAGGTGTTCTTGGAAGGCGTTCAATTCAAAGTCACCAGACTTAGACATTGAAAGATCATCGCTCGTAGGGTAAACACTTCATACTCTTGGTACATAAATAATTATTTCTCTCCGGTATCATAGTTATGAAAATCACTGTTTGTTAAGAATATCCTTCATCTTCATAAAATTTCCAATATATAGACATCAGGAAGAGAGGGAATACCAAGTCTCGTGAAAAAGATCATGACGTAAATACTGGTTCGAGATTTTTGAAGTTGAATTGTTTAAATGGCATTATTCTGTGCTGGATGGATTTTTTTTCGTAGATTTTTGGGGTGCTCGTATAGATTTCAATATCATTTCTTATTTTCTCAGATTGTGGTAGATCAAATGAAACTTAAAACGAGAAATAGCTAAATAAATCATTATATTCTTCAACTGAAATCGAAAATTCTAATTATGGTCCTTTTCTGGATGATCACCATTCGAAGAGCGGAAGTTTGATGTAAAAGTAGTCGCAGAGGTAGTAATTATGGTTTTTTACACACTACACGCCATCAACACAGCATATATGGCTCACTATTGAATCCGTGCGCTGAAACTCAAGTGGTTTTTCGTGTATCGAATTCATTTGCCAATACAAGAAGAAAAAAATATGCGATATTCCATAACCCATTTGTACAACTTCAGTGCAAGCGAGACAGTTAAATCTAATTAGGAGTATTGGTCATAGGTTGTGAGTTTTCAAACGAGAAATCCATACTTTGGCGTAAGAATTTTGGAGTTGGTACTTGACTCCTCACTAGATTTTCAAGTATATGTTCTGAAAAAGTACCATTGATGAATATGAAACTGAAGTCAATTTCCAGGTTTGATTTTTCTGCCGCTGAAAATGAAACTCATAATAATTGAGTAACTCATGTTCCACATTGGCCATTGTTCAATTGTTAACTATAACTTTCTTACCCGAAAACAAACTACAGTCAGTGCAAAACACTTCTGTGATCTTCATTTCAAATGTAAAGATATTTGACCACATGTCACATTTATATAGAAACAACTCTCTCTGAATACAGATACAAACAAATGTTTGCGGTTTATCTCTTAAAGAAATATCTGGAAAGGAAGCCCGAGTATCTCTATAGTTACTCATTCCCAAGACAACAGCTTCATGAGTTGAACCTAATATGATATCTGAAATATACTCTCAGAAAACTGCCAAATTTCGAAGTTGCTATGTAAGGCTACTAAATGATACTCACTTTCATGGAATTGAGCACTAGACACTGAGTGGGTGTGGAGGTTTTCATTTAATTGCTTCATTGATGACTGAAAATTTCAATCCAATCATATCTCTACAATTTTCGTATCCTGAATTTCAATACGACTTGTTGAAGTGGTAGTGGAAGAACGTGTAGCTTGAACAATCTCCTTGTGTGATTTTTTCATTTCTGTAATCTCACAATGAATATTTTCCTAGTCAATGTAGTCAGTTATGTAGAAATATCGTCACTTGATATTTTTTCCAATCATGACTCACAATTTATCAACTTTCTCGAGGATTTGAAAATATTATCTGAATTGATCCCCAATACAACCAGAATCCTTTGAGGCTATTTGTTTACCACCTCAATGGGTATCTAATAATAGAAAGGTTATCAAGAGTGCTCGTAACCCTTGGATAATCGTGAAATATGTTGAATCAATATTGTTATGTTGATTGAAATATCTCTTACTACAATAGTTCATTCATGAATTACAAATGGGCAAGTTGAACTCGAATCGATTGACTTTGCTGAGTAGCACATTCTCAGAAATCACGGTGTCCATATACCTTTCAGAGAATTCTTATGATCATGAAATAACTAGAGATTCACTGGATTTCTGAGTTGAATCAAGTGGAAGTGGAAGAATGGGGTTAGATGGAAGAACAGCGTGCAAATCCAAGTTGGCACAGCTGAACTTCGCCCTTTCATTACTGAATAGAGAGTATTATTATTATCATTATTATTATTTGTCGTCTAAACAAGCCTAGTCGGGTCCGTACTCCCCACTGCTCCGACCCAGTGGGCGGACGCGCTAGTATAATTAACCAATGACCACTCCCCGCACCGCGGGGTAAGTGGTCACTGGTTCCGAGAATCGTGAGTCCTGAGCAGACGCAACGAACCGACAATTACGGCCTTCTGCATGCGGCCGGCCAAGATCTCTGCCGCATTACGACATGCCGGTATGATCTTGAGCTCCGAGAGTAGCGTTGGTTGGTTGTTGGTTATTATTATGATTATTATTTCGTCAAAACAAACCTAGTCGGGTCCGTACTTCCCACTGCTCCGACCCAGTGGGCGGACGCGCTAGAATAATTAACCAATGACCACTCCCCACACCGCGGGGTGAGTGGTCACTGGCTCCGAGAATCATGAGTCCTGAGCAGACGCAACGAACCGAATTATTATCATTATTGAATGCTTCAATATTGTGAAGTACAGAGAAATAAAGCTCCGGTGAAGTCATTTGCCATCATTGGAGACTGACAAAAAATACCTGAATGTCATTCTGTCCTCCTAATCAATTTTCAGGCGTTATGCTTCTCTGTTGGATTTTGATCAATTATTCCTAGTAAAACGCGAATTCTAAATTGAAGGTCATTCATCATCATTCATTACTATTTCTGACGCGCTTTTTGTAGAAGATATGTAATATGCAATTTAGCAGAACAGAACTCGTCATCACAAACTGACACAATATACCCAAGAAAAAAAAAGATTTTCTACCAAAAAAAAAAGTTTCTCTTAAATTATGAGACTTCCTTGAATATGATATAGACAGAAAACGAATCACGAAAACCCGTTCAATACAAAAATAATGCAAATCACATTAAAAATCAAATCATTTCATTTCTTTTATGTATAAGGAAGAGTATGGAGTATGGAAGTACGTTCGGTATTTACTCAACTGACGTAATGAACAAAGAAAAATAACAGCACATAGAGAGTATTACGAAACAGGTTAACACGATAAATATGCTTATATATAGTGGACAGAATATTGACTTACATAGAAATACAGATGAACAACAAATAAAAGTTTGAGTGAAAAGTATTCATTTAAAGAGTATAGGCACTTCTCAACCAGGTCTCCTTTGAGTTTTTTTCGAGAGTGCATTCATGTTTTGAGCTTTCGATGGAGAACGGTAAGCTGTTAAGAATCTGTGCGACGATTAGAGCTGGAACTTTATAGGAAACTTTGCGTTTGAGAGTGGTATTCGTAAATCATCCTCACGATCTCGATGTACTCGTGAAGATCTTATTATGAAAAACAAATCCCTATTTTTGAATACAAAAATACAGACTTCAAATACATAGAGACCTATACAGGTCAGCAATTCGAATCTTTTGGGGATTTCTGCAAGAGAATAGTCTCTTTTCACACCCGCGATATACCTCATGTTTTTTTTTCTGTTAGACGAAGTTGAAAGCTATAAAATTTTTTTGGAAATTTGTTATAATAAATTATTGGTTTCCGTTCCCAATTATTTTTACGGCAATGGGTTATTTGTCGTTCTTTTTTTAGGATCCATCATCTTAAGAAAGTTGCATTGAAATATTTTCATTTGTGGGTGGAAAAAAGGGTTTTTCCCTTTATATTGTCCATAGAAGTCCCAGCCTGGGTCATATGACCCAATAAAAAGCATTGAGGACTTAGAGTCTATACCCTTATTGAAATTATATTAATGCAAGATCTCTGGTATCACTCCCTCACCACGGAGAAAGAAACGGCTGGAACGTATTCTCATTCATTTATTTTTCATGTTATTCTTAATAATATTACTCAGATTATTTTTTGACAGACATTATTTTGTGGTGGATGATAGTTTTAATCGTTTTTGGGTTCGTAACCTACCACCATCAGAGAAAATAAGAATTAATATTGAACTATACAAGTGTAGGAAGTCAGATCTTTCCAGAAAAGTTGCTTGTTAATCGAAATCTGTTCCTTCTAAATGAAACACGTCCTATTATTATATATTACTCTTCGCTCACAGACTCGCTTACTTCATTGGAGCATCGTAGAAGGGTCGGAGACTTGTTCCTCTTTTGTAGATATTTTCACGGTCGGTGCTCTTCTGAATTATTATCAATCATTCCACGCTTGGCAATATCTACACGGATGACTCGACGACTACAGAATTCCCACTCCTTTGCTGTGAATTTGAAGACCTGTCGAACCTCTCTCGCTCAGAGATCTTTTTCCAATAGAACAGCTGAGCTTTGGAACTCCTTGCCGAAAGAGGTTTTTCCTGAGACTAACAAACTTAAAAAATTTAAAGTGAATGTTAATTCGTATCTCCTGCCCCTTGATTCACGCGGTGTTCTCTGAACATTACAGGGCTCCCCTTCCGTGTGAGTCTGTATACAAAAATTATTAGTTTACCCAGTGTTCTAGATTCCCATTGATGAACCTTAAATAATATCACTCATAACTGAGTGTCTATTCTACTTCACTCCAACACAAGCAATGCAGAAAAAATAAATAAAGCCATGAACGAATATAACTGCATAATGACTCTCGCTGACGGATCGATGACAGTAGGACGCTACTATTTTTGCCTTCAGTTGATATTCCCTTCGAAATATAAAGTTCCATGGAATCCTCAATGAAGGCCAAATCACTCGGATGCCGTTGAACGGGAAAAATGAACTACTAGTTGAACGTTTGTTGTCTGTCAAATTTGGGTTTCAATCAATTTATATATACAATTTGGGGTTCAAGAAGAATGAAATGTCAAACTGAGAGCAATTTTTTCAGATAATTACCCAATGATTTCCCTGAATCCGAACCCCAGAACGATTAATGTCCATTTCAGAGGATGTTTTCTCGGTGGAAAACGAGTCACGTTTTTACTCTGGACGAACATAAATCAGTGATTGCTTCATTCTCGGCTCGAGTTCATTTAATATTCTGTCGCTTCTTTGGTTCGTGAATTACACTGCCGTGTGACTTTCATTAGAGAATAATTTTTGGAGCGATTTTTCACAGCCTGGCTTCGAAACGGTAAGAGGTTGGAGTTATTCCTCAAGAACATTAACGAGATACTTCATGAAAAATCCAGAGTTTTTATTCGTCGGATTTAACAGTGATTCAGAGGCCTTCTCACAGGTTGCCAGATCACATCAAGTGTTCTGTAAATTGAGCTCAACATTTCAGAATATAGTTTCAACTAATGTCTCTATTTGAAGCCACAAAACTGGAAGGAATTGAAAGGTGAATGAAGGATGAAATTATCCAGGTGATTTGTGGTGAAACATCACTCTGTGATTACTACATCAAAGGTTTGTGCTGTGATGTGCTTCACTTCAAGTTTCAGAATCTGGTTGACATTTCCGGTTACTAGATCCACCACATCAGTCTGTCAAAAATTACTTGCTTCGACTATTACTGAGTGTATTCAAATGGTGAAAGTATATCAACACAATCGGAATTTCCTTCTGATCAATACTTGAAGGTGTGAGACTCTTAATATTGATACTTCACATTGAACCTGAGGCGAAAACACCAACTGAGTCCAAGCTGAAAAAAGGTCCTTATCAGCGCTACAAGAACAAATATCGTACTGGTCATATAGAGCGTACTCAGGATTTTATTTCCTGAAGAACTAATCGTAGCTATTCACAAAAAATCTCTGACTACTGGGTTTCTAGGTTGACAACACAAACAATAAACTCATGCAGCAGCACTCAATCAACCAGCAACAGTTTTATCATCCGAAAAACAGGCTTTCCCTTGGAAAACATCGAATTGGAAGATTATAGCGTTATGCTCAGTTATTCAACAGATGAGTATAATATTTTTCAAGAATATCTCATAATAGCATCTGTTCATATTCATCAAGCAAATGAATATTGAATGATTTCATAAATTTCATCCAACGGAAGACCGCGGATCAAATCCCCGCCAGGCCACCGTGCTGGGTGATAGTACGTTAAAAGGTAAGGCCTCGTTAATCCACTGCTCGCACAAGTTTCGCCTTCTGAGGGTTGACGTTCATCAGCTGGTTAATGTGTGACAGTTTTTCTCCTCCTTGTCCACACCTAGGTGTGGGCGTCCGTATTAGCGGAAATATGGTACCGCAGGAATTGTGTCAGAATGCTACTTATTTCGAAAAGTTTTCTTCAACGAGTTTTGAGATGACGAATATTAATGAGTGGGGGACGATCAGCCATTTTTCGTGTGTGTCTTGAACCTAGCAGGATTACAGGTCTGATTCTTCCAGGAAGTGTTACAATCAATTTTATTGTTACCCACGATTGGGGATTAAACTTCTGGAAAATTCGTGATTCACGTGCCTTTTTGATCTTTATGATTGATTTTGTTGTTGTCGAGGCCGATCACAAACCGTTTCAGGGATTTGAATGACCTGAGCTGGTAAGTCACAAAAAAAAAAGTTTTTCTGTAGCCAGCATAATTTTTTTTCCATTCAGCTCATATTCAATTGCTGTTATTGAGAACCACGAAACGCTAGTGGAAAATTTGACTATCATTTCCTCAACTTGGAGAATTTCTCGCCAAGGTAACGTTTTCAAGAAAAAAAAGCCTCCTAGTCTGAGAGGCCTCTTTTAATATCCCCCATTCCTTATACGTGATGCTATTTTCAGTGCATCCCTCAGTGAGTGGTGAATGAAAATTGAAAATTTCCAATCCCCGTCAGATTTTTTTGTTCTGAACAAGGGTTAGGGGACATCTGGAGTAAAAATAAAAACCAAAGGCCCAGAACGGTATTTCTATCGAATAATTTTTTATCTGGAGGAGCAAAAAAAACCCTTCTGAAAAGGTAAGGATAGTTTGTATTTTCCGATTAAAAAGAAAATGTGTTATGTTTTTTTTTTCGTTTATATCAAAGTTCTCATTTCGACTCAATTTCGATTGTGCACACGTAGTGGAAAAATCACGAAGTACATTTTTGATTTCGCAAATAGTTCTTGAGAATGTATCAGTGTCAGTGTGTGAATATGACATTCAGTTTGCATAAATGATTTTTTATTTCCTTCATATGAAGTAAACTGCACAAACTTTCTTGTTGAAATAGAACTTCAGGATTGCTATTATTTTCGTTCCTTATTTTGTTTGGTCGAGGTTCATTCAAACATTTTTTTTTAATGAATGAAAGCAAGTATATTCGTTTTCTTGTTATGATAGAACTTTATGATTGCTATTATTTTCGTTCCTTATTTTATTTGGTCGAGCTTCATTCAAACGTATTTCTTTTCACGAATGAAAGGAAGTATATTTGGTATTTTCTTTGATTATTGGGGTATGTCGATAGTACCTCGAAAAAAATATATCCTGAGGATTTTTCATTAGAGATGACATTGAGATATTTCAAATGGAAGGGGCTATTTTAGGGATCAAGTCAAAAACTTTTACAGGGTGTGTCCGGTGGGCATACATTTTCAAGCAACTTGCTTTGAGCATATTATGATTTTTTTTCTGATCGTGAGCACTTCGCAATTTGAGTGCTAACGTTTCAAACAGATTGTTTCCTCAAGATTGATTACGGGGGCATCGAGTTGCAAAATTTCGTACGTTCATTTTTATATTAAACCTTTATATCATTGAAGGTCCTGGATTATCAGATGGGATTTTCACAAGATGTATATAATTGGTACTATTATTGCGCTTTTAAATTTATTTATACAGGGCGATATGGAAAACCTTTTTCGAAATTTAGTTTGATTATTACAGGAATATTACTGGTACTATTTATGAATTCGCTTACAGGATGGCTCTGCGGAATCTTTCCGAAGTACTCATGTCCCTTGTTATTTTTTGTTTTTTTTTAAGATCAAGGGCTCTGCACATAGAGAAAAATAATAATAAAGGGAAACGAATACTAATTTATTTGGAACTTCTTCCAGTTGCTCTCAATTAGTATCCTCATACAGGTTGTTCACTCAAGCTTATCATCCATATTATATGCAGGCTGATTAGATGGATATTTCTGAAAGATCTAATATATACAGGGTGATCCATTTAATATTTGAGGATCCCCTAAATTCATGCAGGGTGATTAGATGAATATTCCTGGATGATCTAATATATACAGGGTGATCAACTTAACATTTGAGGGTCCCCTAAATTTATGCAGGGTGATTAGATGAATATTTCTGAAATATCTAATATATACAGGGTGATCCATTTAATATTTGAGGGTCCCCTAAATTCATGCAGGGTGATTAGATGAATATTCCTGGATGATCTAATATATACAGGGTGATCGATTGAACATGTGAGGCCAACCGGACTTTGTACATGTTGATTGAATAAACATTCAGTCTTCGTTGATTTTGGGAGGGTGTCATTAACTGATTTTTTTCGTTTTCTCTTAAAGGGTTTTTTTTTACGCTCGAGATTTGATCAACATCAGGCTCAAAAAGGTTCTGGATGTAAGCTGGAGCCGTCTCTACCTGAGGAAGACGCCACTAGTTACTCTACCACGCAAGTACCCAGATTGAGAATTGTCAGATATTGTGGCCTACTTATTAATATTTCTTTTAACCAAACACATCACCGTTATTTTTTTGTGGAAAGCGGAAATTACGTACATTGCGTCGAATTGGTACCATACTTTTATTTCCTGCGCCTGAGTTTAAGCTTAAACTTTGGGTTATAGTGGGGTAAAATCCGTGCTTATTCGGAAATTTCCGCTACTTATCGCACAACATTCGAATGATAATTTCTGCAAATATTCTGATTTGTTTATATACTCTTATCGATTAACTCATTGCTTACTTATCGTCTATTTGATTGTTTTGATCGCACTAAAAGTCAATATATTGTAAGTATCTACAGTATCATCTTTTCTTTTTAACAAGGTTTTACATTTCATGGTTTGTGTGGGACTTGAAGACGATCTTTTATTCTGGGCAGTTCAGAATCATGTGGCGCCCTTGAACACCTATTATTAATCCACCCCGTCTTCACTGAGTTAGTGGCATTTGCCCAGAATATTGAAATTGATGATATAAAATTAGATTTTTTTCTATATTTGTCATTACTAGTATTTCTTTTCAAACTATACATAAACAGGACGCGCTACACTGGCGTACCAACGTGGGGCTCTAAATATTTTATTATGCGTTAGTTTGATTTTTATTCTTTTCATTTTAATTTCTGATATAATATCGTGGAAAAATCATTCGTTCGAAATGGCTCGAAAAATGTTAGTGAATCGACTGGAAAAAGACGAGTTGGAGTATGAACTGAAAGTACGAGGTGTTGCGTTGGGAAATTGTGATGAAATGAGGCATCGTCTGTCTATGGCTTTGAGATTTGAGAAGTCTGGAGAAAGTTTGAAGTACCCTACATACCCGTTCACGTTCAAAGTTGACGCAGAGGCAGTGAAGAAGAAATTGACTGAAGAGTTAGCAGCGAGAGTTACTGGACTAACTACTGGAAGGGGGAGTAGTGAAGCAGTCAAGATAGAAACGAAATTCGCTCATGTTTTTGGTCGAATAGACCACATGGATGCTGGGGATATTGACGAGGATATTGCACAAAGGGCCACATTACTGGCGCAAGCCCTCACGCTTTACGATGAGTTCCTTGCCAAACTGGATTCAATTGAGCAAGTTCCACCCGGACTAAGTGTATTACAAGGTGCTATTGGTGGCCAAGCATTTCAAGCTGGAGTACAGAATGTTCCTAGCTCTTCTCCTCGATCTCTTTCTCCTATTAACCGTACTTTGTCTACGGCAAAAATGGTACCACCACACAAATGGGGCCTGGAAAAGTTTACTGGAAATTCGAAGTCATCATCCATCTCAGCATTTTTCGAAAAAGTTGAAGAGTTAAGATTGGCTAGAAATGTTCCAAAAGAAGTATTATTGGAATCTGGCTTAGACTTGTTCGGAGAGAAGGCTTACCAATTCTACAAAGAATGTCGTCGAAGAGTTTCCTCATGGGAGGAATTAATTGATGAATTTAGACAGGAATACTTGTCGGCCAATCACAATCAGGCATTATTCGAAGAATTGCAAAAAAGAACCCAACATCCTTCTGAGTCAATTGGAGTTTACTTAGCCATAATGTCCAGTTATTTCAATCGTTTGCGCTGCCCAATAACGGAAGAAGCGAAACTTTCGATAATTATGGGTAATTTGCACCCATTCTACCAAGATAGATTGAGAGACCCTATGCCAACTTCAATTGATGAACTCAGGCTATTGTGTAGGAGCATGGAAGCAAGGCGTGATGCTATAAACAACTACGTGGAGCCTTCGAGTCGTCGAATGAATGTTTTGGAAAGAGATCTCGCTTTTGTGGATGTGACAGAGAGCATCGATCGCTTGGAGATCTCTTCTACTCCATCATCATCTTCCACCAACTGTCAAGTTACTTGTTACCGATGTAATCAGGTGGGACATAGGGCGATTGGCTGTGCGTTACCGAAGAAATTGTACTGTTTCAAGTGCAAGACCGAGGGTTTCACTACGAAAAACTGTCCAAGTGCTCAAGAGTGGGAAACGAGGTGAGGCGGTCTTAACTGGTCGAAAAAGACTCGTCGACAAAAAATTCTCGACCAATGATAAATTGAAGCCAATTCTTGACTTCATTTTGGACCATGCTGAAAATGATGAGAGGCCTTATTTGAGGGTTAACATCCTGGGAGTGACGTTATTGGGATTACTGGATTCTGGAGCTTCGACCACGATTATAGGAAGCCAAGGATGGAAACTCATCAGTGGTTTAGGACTGCCATTAGATACCACCAAAAAAATCATTTGTAGAGTTGCTAACGGTCAGAGCTGTCAGAGTGTTGGAGAGTGCTCTATTCCATTCCAAGTCAGGGACCGTCTGAGGTTAATGAAGGTCTTGGTTGTACTAGAAGTTCCCCACATTCTCATTCTTGGAGCGGACTTCTGGAAATTGATGGGGATAGTGCCCGACCTACGGCACGATGAATGGTGCTTTTCGGAACTGCCTATCACAGTGGATACCGTGGAACACCTCCGATCTCAAACTCTTCTCACCCCTTTGCAGAACTCGAGGCTTGAAGCTCTAGTGCAGCGGAATGTGGAACTTATGGGACAGGAATTGGGATGTACAGATCTTGTGGAGCATACGATAGTAACCAATTCTCCTCCAATCAAGCAAAGGTACTACCCTGTCAACCCCATTATGCAGAGTCACATTGACAAAGAGCTTGGAGAGATGCTCAGGTTGGGAGTTATTGAGAAATCGAAGAGTGCCTGGTCTTCGCCCATTCTACTTGTGAAGAAAAAGGACGGAGGATATAGGTTCTGTGTAGATTTCAGGAAGCTGAATGCGGTTACTCAAAGAGACAGTTACCCCTTGCCATACATCTCGAGTACCTTGGACAAGCTGCGAGACGCACACTACCTGTCAACTCTAGACATCAAGTCTGCTTACTAGCAAGTACCGGTGGCGGAACAATCCCGACCCTATACTGCATTCACAGTACCAGGGCGGGGACTTTACCAGTTCAGACGTATGCCATTTGGCCTGCATAATGCCCCGGCTAC
This sequence comes from Zygogramma bicolorata, assembly GCA_032362365.1. Classification (NCBI taxonomy): domain Eukaryota; kingdom Metazoa; phylum Arthropoda; class Insecta; order Coleoptera; family Chrysomelidae; genus Zygogramma; species Zygogramma bicolorata. The sequence goes on from JAVJAQ010003535.1 coordinate 718,494, forward strand.
TTGGCAAAGGCTAATTGACCAAGTCCTTGGGCCCGATCTTGAGCCTCATGTCTTCGTATATCTTGACGACATCGTCGTCATCACTCAGACATTTGAGGACCATTTGAAAATTTTGAATGAGGTATTCAATAGGCTGAGAAAGGCTAAATTGACAGTGAGATTTGATAAATGTCATTTTTGTCGACCTGAGTTGCGATACTTAGGGTATGTCATCGACAGAAACGGTCTGCACGTGGATCCAGAAAAAGTACAGGGTATGCTTCAATTGACTGCGCCTAGAACAATGAAGGAAGTCAGAAGTGTTATAGGTACCTTCTCGTGGTACAGGCGATTTGTGCCAGATTTTGCTACTCTCATATCTCCGATAACGGCCCTCCTGAAAAAATCTCGGAAGTTCGTTTGGACCCCCGAATGCCAGCATTCTTTTGAGAGGCTCAAAGAATGCTTGGTGACTGCACCCGTCTTAAACTGCCCTGACTACAACTTGCCTTTTGTTGCTCAATGTGACGCCTCTGCATATGGCCTAGGAGCAGTTTTGGTGCAAACTCACCCAGATGGGGACCGTGTTATAAGTTACTTGAGTCGTTCTTTGACCAGACAGGAGAGGAACTACTCGACAACAGAAAGAGAGTGTTTGGCAGTTCTGTGGTCGATTGAGAAGCTGAGGCCCTATCTGGAGGGAGTACCATTTACCGTGATCACTGACCACTATTCGTTAGTATGGCTGCAAAACCTGAAAGATCCCACAGGGCGGTTGGCCAGATGGGCGGTCAGGATGCAGCAATACAACTTCAAAATAGTACACAGGAAAGGGAAGGATCACGTGGTTCCCGATACTCTCTCCAGATCAGTACCGGTGATCGACGAAGTATCTGCGGTCACCAAGGATGCTTGGTACAAAAAAATGTTGGAAAAAGTCACTGAAAAGCCGTTGAAGTATCCACAATGGAGGATTTGTGAAGGTCAACTTTATAAATATATTCAGAGCCCTTTTCCTAGTTTGGCACCTGGAATGGATAATTGGAGGAAGGTTGTACCAAAAGAGGAACGTCAGATAATTCTGAAAGAGGCGCATGATCCCCCAATAGCTGGACATATGGGCATACTGAAGACTCACGGTAGAATCTCAGAAAGGTTTTATTGGCCCAAGCTCAAGAGTGACGTGACAAATTATGCACGACGGTGCTCAGTCTGTGCGGCACATAATGGAGAGACCATTGGACCCAGGGGGCTGATGACGCCCCAACCAAGAGCAACGCGTCCTTGGGAAATAGTGTCCACGGATTTGATGGGACCATTTCCCAGATCCAGTACTGGTCATCAATTCATCTTGGTGATGATGGATGTTTTTAGCAAGTTTTCCCTAGTATATCCGCTTAGGGCGGCCACAGCCTCTGCCGTGGTGAAAGGTATTGAGGAGAATGTTTTCTTGGTTTTTGGTGTTCCTCGTCTTTTACTATGCGACAATGGTCCACAGTACAAGTCGAGGTTGTTCACGAATCTCATGGAGTCGTACGGGGTGAAAATTCGTTATAACGCTCACTACCACCCCCAAGCAAATCCCACCGAACGATATAACCGAACTTTGAAGAAGATGTTAGCAGTATATGTCTCTGATAACCATCGCAAGTGGGACCTGAACTTAGCCAAGGTCGCCTGCGCAACACGGACTGCAATTCACGAGGCAACGGGCAATACCCCTTATTACATAAACTTTGGGCGAAATATGGTTTTACATGGGAGTGAATTTGATAAGAAGAAACTGGAAGAAGATTTGGGATTTGAAAAGGATGTTCCTCGGGAAGGACTCTCCAGAGAAGACGACTTCAAGAGTCTGTTCGCCGATGTCAGGAAACGGTTGGATAGAGCCGCAGAAAGAAATATGGCAAACTATAACTTGCGCCGTCGGCCGGAGCAATTGCTACCCCACCAGCTAGTTTGGAGAAGGAATTTCGTGCTTTCAGATGCCTCTAAGTACTATACTAGTAAACTAGCTCCAAAATTCGTGGGTCCCTTCGTGGTCAGGAAGAAGGTATCGCCTTGGACTTATGAGTTGGAAGACTCGAAAGGGATCTTCAAGGGGGTTTGGAACATCAAAGATTTGAAACCAGCTAGCGTAGGTGAAAATTTACCTGGGTAAATTTTCTTGAAGTAAGGGGGGAATGTGACAGTTTTTCTCCTCCTTGTATATATGTTATTCTAATGCTCGAATATTGCCCGTGTTTATCAGTTGTTTTTCATCAGATACTTTTTTGTACGTCTCTTCGTATATTTCAATAAGTATAGTTCGAATCGCCATCTCGGTAGAAGAAACCGTACTCTTTTCAAAATTATTCAGCACCTATCGATACTACCGATGTCAGGAATGTTTTGGATTCCTGCTGTTACCTATTATATGTGACACCTAGGTGTGGGCGTCCGTATTAGCGGAAATATGGTACCGCAGGAATTGTGTCAGAATGCTACTTATTTCGAAAAGTTTTCTTCAACGAGTTTTGAGATGACGAATATTAATGAGTGGGGGACGATCAGCCATTTTTCGTGTGTGTCTTGAACCTAGCAGGATTACAGGTCTGATTCTTCCAGGAAGTGTTACAATCAATTTTATTGTTACCCACGATTGGGGATTAAACTTCTGGAAAATTCGTGATTCACGTGCCTTTTTGATCTTTATGATTGATTTTGTTGTTGTCGAGGCCGATCACAAACCGTTTCAGGGATTTGAATGACCTGAGCTGGTAAGTCACAAAAAAAAAGTTTTTCTGTAGCCAGCATAATTTTTTTCCATTCAGCTCATATTCAATTGCTGTTATTGAGAACCACGAAACGCTAGTGGAAAATTTGACTATCATTTCCTCAACTTGGAGAATTTCTCGCCAAGGTAACGTTTTCAAGAAAAAAAGCCTCCTAGTCTGAGAGGCCTCTTTTAATATCCCCCATTCCTTATACGTGATGCTATTTTCAGTGCATCCCTCAGTGAGTGGTGAATGAAAATTGAAAATTTCCAATCCCCGTCAGATTTTTTGTTCTGAACAAGGGTTAGGGGACATCTGGAGTAAAAAAAAAACCAAAGGCCCAGAACGGTATTTCTATCGAATAATTTTTTATCTGGAGGAGCAAAAAAAACCCTTCTGAAAAGGTAAGGATAGTTTGTATTTTCCGATTAAAAAGAAAATGTGTTATGTTTTTTTTTCGTTTATATCAAAGTTCTCATTTCGACTCAATTTCGATTGTGCACACGTAGTGGAAAAATCACGAAGTACATTTTTGATTTCGCAAATAGTTCTTGAGAATGTATCAGTGTCAGTGTGTGAATATGACATTCAGTTTGCATAAATGATTTTTTATTTCCTTCATATGAAGTAAACTGCACAAACTTTCTTGTTGAAATAGAACTTCATGATTGCTATTATTTTCGTTCCTTATTTTGTTTGGTCGAGGTTCATTCAAACATTTTTTTTTAATGAATGAAAGCAAGTATATTCGTTTTCTTGTTATGATAGAACTTTATGATTGCTATTATTTTCGTTCCTTATTTTATTTGGTCGAGCTTCATTCAAACGTATTTTTTTTAACGAATGAAAGGAAGTATATTTGGTATTTTCTTTGATTATTGGGGTATGTCGATAGTACCTCGAAAAAAATATATCCTGAGGATTTTTCATTAGAGATGACATTGAGATATTTCAAATGGAAGGGGCTATTTTAGGGATCAAGTCAAAAACTTTTACAGGGTGTGTCCGGTGGGCATACATTTTCAAGCAACTTGCTTTGAGCATATTATGATTTTTTTTCTGATCGTGAGCACTTCGCAATTTGAGTGCTAACGTTTCAAACAGATTGTTTCCTCAAGATTGATTACGGGGGCATCGAGTTGCAAAATTTCGTACGTTCATTTTTATATTAAACCTTTATATCATTGAAGGTCCTGGATTATCAGATGGGATTTTCACAAGATGTATATAATTGGTACTATTATTGCGCTTTTAAATTTATTTATACAGGGCGATATGGAAAACCTTTTTCGAAATTTAGTTTGATTATTACAGGAATATTACTGGTACTATTTATGAATTCGCTTACAGGATGGCTCTGCGGAATCTTTCCGAAGTACTCATGTCCCTTGTTATTTTTTGTTTTTTTTTTAAGATCAAGGGCCCTGCACATAGAGAAAAATAATAATAAAGGGAAACGAATACTAATTCATTTGGAACTTCTTCCAGTTGCTCTCAATTAGTATCCTCATACAGGTTGTTCACTCAAGCTTATCATCCATATTATATGCAGGCTGATTAGATGGATATTTCTGAAAGATCTAATATATACAGGGTGATCCATTTAATATTTGAGGATCCCCTAAATTCATGCAGGGTGATTAGATGAATATTCCTGGATGATCTAATATATACAGGGTGATCAACTTAACATTTGAGGGTCCCCTAAATTTATGCAGGGTGATTAGATGAATATTTCTGAAATATCTAATATATACAGGGTGATCCATTTAATATTTGAGGGTCCCCTAAATTCATGCAGGGTGATTAGATGAATATTCCTGGATGATCTAATATATACAGGGTGATCGATTGAACATGTGAGGCCAACCGGACTTTGTACATGTTGATTGAATAAACATTCAGTCTTCGTTGATTTTGGGAGGGTGTCATTAACTGATTTTTTTCGTTTTCTCTTAAAGGGTTTTTTTTTACGCTCGAGATTTGATCAACATCAGGCTCAAAAAGGTTCTGGATGTAAGCTGGAGCCGTCTCTACCTGAGGAAGACGCCACTAGTTACTCTACCACGCAAGTACCCAGATTGAGAATTGTCAGATATTGCGGCCTACTTATTAATATTTCTTTTAACCAAACACATCACCGTTATTTTTTTGTGGAAAGCGGAAATTACGTACATTGCGTCGAATTGGTACCATACTTTTATTTCCTGCGCCTGAGTTTAAGCTTAAACTTTGGGTTATAGTGGGGTAAAATCCGTGCTTATTCGGAAATTTCCGCTACTTATCGCACAACATTCGAATGATAATTTCTGCAAATATTCTGATTTGTTTATATACTCTTATCGATTAACTCATTGCTTACTTATCGTCTATTTGATTGTTTTGATCGCACTAAAAGTCAATATATTGTAAGTATCTACAGTATCATCTTTTCTTTTTAACAAGGTTTTACATTTCATGGTTTGTGTGGGACTTGAAGACGATCTTTTATTCTGGGCAGTTCAGAATCATGTGGCGCCCTTGAACACCTATTATTAATCCACCCCGTCTTCACTGAGTTAGTGGCATTTGCCCAGAATATTGAAATTGATGATATAAAATTAGATTTTTTTCTATATTTGTCATTACTAGTATTTCTTTTCAAACTATACATAAACAGGACGCGCTACAAATGAAACGAACAATTTTAGAACAAATCTCTCATAACATCGTAGAAACAGACCTCCAAACTTTATGAATGAAATCATTGTCACCAGTTACTTTCCTTCGAAACGGTACCACTCACCCTGACTTCAAAAATATCCTTAGTTTCTGTAGGCAAACATATATTTCTCCCCCAAATCAAATAATCACCCCAAAATCTCTCGTCACCCATGACGCAACTTCCTATAGAATTTCCACGAAAGAATTTTTCCCCACAGGCTCAACATGTAGGTGGGACCTGGAAGTTATTGTCCTACATGGTCTGAGCTTTACATTTAATATGGTCAGGACTCCTAATACGATGTGTTAAAATGAAAAAAATTATAAAAAATAAACCACGCTTCTCCGGTAGGTGGGACCTGGCACTTATCGTTCCACATGATCTGAGCTTCACATGCAATATGGTCACGAGCCCCAATTCGATGTGGGATAAAATAAAGTTTATTCCCTTCACTCAACTGATAATGGGAAATGTTTTTTTGGTTCCATGAAAGAACAGAACATGAAAGAACAGAACAAGAAAGAACAGGACATGACAAAACAGAACATGAAAAAACAGAACAGTGAATAAACAGAACAATGGTAAAACAGAACAATGGTTAAACAGAACCACGACATAACAGACCCGAGAAGACAGAGAACACTGAAATAAAAGAACCTTGATAAAACAGAACTGTGTTAAATAAGAACAACGGGAAAAAATGAAAGAATGTAATACAGAACAAATAATTGTAATGAAAAGAATATTGTAGGTATATACAATGTGGGTTCCCATAATTTTTATTAATGCTAATTAGCTATTTATGCTAATTAGCCTATTCAGGTCAGTTCAGTTTAGATATAAATTTGACAAGTGAATTTTTATTCTTCAGTCGACTTTTTGAATTTCATTTGAACTGTTTTACTTAATTAGTGCGTTATCCGTATTTGATCCATAAGTTGCAATGGAATATTCAGTCACGCAGAAAGAAAATATGGTTCTTTTGTACCAAGGGTATGAGTATACCAAGTACAGAGAGAACAAAAGTGGAGTCATCATGTGGAGGTGCAGAATGTACTTTTCGACCAAATGTAAGGCTTTCTTAAGATCTCAAGAAGACAACATAATTGGTGAGGTTCCACAACATTGCCATGATTGTAGACCGCAAGTAGCGCAGGCTAACATTATTAAGGCAAAAATGAAGCAAGACATGAAGGCAGTTGGCGCAACTCCAAGAAATGTATTGGGTCATGCATTAACTAACCTTAGTTGCGATGTATTGAAACATTTGCCAAAGCAATCTTCCTTAACCAGAAATCTTTTCAACCATAAGAAAACGGCTCATATTCCGAATCCGACGACAACAAATTTTCGGGTTCACGAAAATTATGCAGACCTGATTTTGCACGACACAGGAGCGGAGATCAAGATAGGATTTTGGTAATTGGAAATGGTGAGCTGCTGCGAGAATTGGATAAGGATGTAATATATGGAGACGGAACATTCGACAAAGCCCCCAACATATTTCACCAACTATATACGTGGCATGCTAAGATTGGCAACAGCTATCCACCCTGCATTTACTTCCTGCTGCAAAAAAAGAACTGCGATACATACCGTCGTATGTTCACAATCTTAAAGGTTTTAGTCCCCAGCATCGCACCTCAGAAGATTTTAGTTGACTTCGAGAAAGCATGCATTAGTGCTGCTCGCACTGCCTTCCCGGAAGCGGAAATTAAGGGCTGCTACTTCCATCTATCTCAGAGTTTATTGCGGAGAATCAACAGTGCTGGCTTGAAAAACAGTTATGAGTCTGACATTTACGTCAAATTGAAACTGAAGTCTCTGGCTGCTCTGTCGTTTGTACCAGCACAGGACGTGCGATCTATATTCGATGACCTAGCTGCAACTTTTCCCGATGATGATGGCCACAACGACGTGTTGATGTATTTCTTCTCAACATATATAGAGGGCGTTGCTGGGCGATCACCGCAATTTCTAATCGCCTTGTGGAGCCATTTCGAAGCCGTTGCTGAGGGAAGCCCAGAAACAAAAAATTGTTGTGAAGGTTTCCACAACGCTTTGAACTCCATCTTCCACTGCAGCCATCCTAGCATATGGAATTTATTGGATGGATTAAGGCGAGACATTGCTTGCCAACGGTTGGTGCTATCCAATGCAGTAACTGGTCGTCCAGAAAAACGGAAGAAAAAGTATGTGAAGCTCAGCAATCAAGTGGCAGCAGTTGCAGAAGAATATGCAAATTATGCCGATAAATTGATGTATTTGCGGCGAATGGCAAACTTGCAGTAAATTTTCCTGATATTGGTGTATATACCTATAATATTCTTTTCATTAAAATTATTTGTTTTGTATTACATTCTTTTATTTTTCCCCGTTGTTCTTATTTAACAGAGTTCTGTTTTATCAAGGTTCTTTCATTTCAGTGTTCTCTGTTTTCTCGGTTCTGTTATGTCGTGGTTCTGTTTAACCATTGTTCTGTTTTACCATTGTTCTGTTTATTCACTGTTCTGTTTTTTCATGTTCTGTTTTGTCATGTCCTGTTCTTTCTTGTTCTGTTCTTTCATGTTCTGTTCTGTCCGGTTACCGTTTATTTAACACAGAGCAAGAGATGAACTGTATGATTGATCCGTCAACTCCACTCATAGAACGATTTCAAATCACAACTTGCCTTATTTTCTCAACATGTAAACAAATAAACAGAACTTTGTTTACCACCGACTTTTCAGCATGGAGATGGATGCAGGAGTGGTACTAGGGGAGCAGGAGCGTCGCCTGCAGAGTTGCTCTCTCTCAATTCTGCTTCAAGATCATTCATCATACATTGCCTACATTCCACCCTACACATGAACAAAAATGGTCAACATGAAATAGTAGGTAAAATTCACATTATGTAAAGAATTATTCGATTACTTCGTGAAACAGCTGAGCAATAAGCTTCCATTCTTTGTTTTATTTGTTAGCTGGATTCCAAGTCCATTATTCGTCTTCTGCATCGTATACGAAGACTCTTGATACACAGGGTGGGTCATCGAAAACTTGACATGGAGGTTTTGGGTACTAATCTTGCAAATCTTGCAAAAACGCTCAGGCAGGCCGATTTTTATCGGGAATGGTAGCGTCGTCACTTCAACCCCGGAGCAGAGGGGTGAACTACCCCAGAAATTTTAATAGGGAACTGGGGGCGAGGCGCACATCGTTTGAAAGACCACCCTGTATATTTGTATGCGAAATGTTCGTTGAGTGAAAGTGTCTTTTGTTGGCTGCTAGGGCAAATAATTTTTGATGAGAAAGGTTAAACTTTCACATCGAAGCTTCTGTTCATAAATAACAATTCATCAATAGGAATTTGGAAAACGAACAGAAGTGTCATTAAGAGTTCTCTGACTAGAGAGAAAAATAGGGGGGCGATTTTCTCAGTTATGAGTTGATTTCATTTGCCACAATTTATAGACGAAGAAGAGCAATGGATCAAGGGTCACTGCTTGAAGTGTTATAATCATGATTAAGTTATAAATCTCAGTTTCAACGTCATTATTTTGTGGTGCATAAATATTTTGTTCGGTAGTTTTCTGGGTTCCTAACCTACCACACTATACAAGTGTAAAAATTTACCGAACAAATCTCAGTTCATCCCTCAAACTGCGTTTGGTGTATGCGCGAAACTTCTTTTTATCATCTTCATTAGTCTAGTTAACAAGTGCTTTTTAGGTTGAAATTCTTGGTATATTGGCCAAAAACCAAACCTCCTTTTTTTCACTTGATTGTTTATAACTATTGCCGTTTTTGCGAGCGGCTTTAGCAATTTCTCAGAAACAAATCTACATGCCATTACAAAACGAATGATACCTCAATCATATTTTTCGGAGAATGCGAAGAAAGTTCAACGTATAAGGCACTTATGAACTATACTATACCGACAACATTATTATTATCTCCTATGTGGAAATACAATAGAATACTGCTTATTTCTAACCAATCATTTGCTAAATTCGAATGAAAGTTAATCATAGGAGTTGACCCATATCACGAATTTTATATCCACTGCGTTCTTCGTACGCCAAAATATACTTTATAATCTTATTCTTCACTTCCATTATCAACCAGTTTCTTGTGCCACTTGAACGAAGCAAAAAATTACTTTATATATTTTTTTAGAAAATTGTTGAAACAAACGTTCAGTGTCATGCTTTTTCAATAATAGATCTATACATCATTCTGGAATACAGTGAAGACAGCTTTCATGATTGGAGTGGTGAAAATTCATTATAAAATCAATGAAGCGTGAAATGAATCGTTTCATCCACACTAGTGAAGCCGGTAGAATAATCGTATGTCGAACTCCACACAATAATACATTGAATCAAATGCCTCAATAACAGAAGTATTTATTTTATTGTACTCCTTCTCATCAGTCCTAAGTTTGGAAATGTGAATTTTGCTACTGAGATATTCATTTATTTATTTACTTGTCTTCAATCCGATTCAAGGACCAATGAATATACAATTTATTTATCAAGGTGAAGGTATTTAAGCAGGTTGCTCTTCCATGTATATTTACTGAAAAGATCTGGGTCCTTTTTTTTCTTCATCTATGATACCTAATTGACACAGGTGAAAAATCTACCACAACTGAGAGGGAATATTAAATCAACTCCTCAATAAGACTTTGAATCAAATCCTTCGAAGACAGAATAATTTATAAGTTATTTTATTTCATTAGTCTTATGTTTGGAAGAGTGATTTTTGCTACGAAGGTATTTATTAGTTAATATACGTGTCTTCGATTTGTGCTGCGCCTATTTTGAAGTAGCATGCTATATTATTTTAATTATCGTTTCTTGGTTTTGGTTTGTTACCCTTTGAACGTTCAAGCCACTGGCGCAAGATGTAAGATGATTGAGATTTTGGGTTTTTGGATTGGTGGTGAGAGGTGACAGTACTTTGACAAGAAGAAAAAGTCATCATTTTTCTAGAGAGAGTTTTGATCATCAGCGCTCCGAGTCTAATACAAATATCATTCTCATTCTCATCAACGGGAAAAAGCAGCTGAACCATCAAAGCGAAGAACGTAAGGGAGGCATTTGAGGCAAAGCACTAGTAAATAATCCAAAATAGGATCCATCCAATTGCTTATTTTTTCATATGAATACACCTAACTGAAGCCTTTGTGGGATTCGTGATGAATCCCTGAACTTGCATTAAAGTGCTATAGTGTAGGTACTTACTTGTTTTCCATCGAAAGAGCTCTGGAATTACTCGTGTCATCAAAAATCGAGACTTAATATTCATAGATGATAATCCGTCATAATGTAGGTGGACTTCTGATATTTTCAAAAAACTTTGTTTTGAGTTTATGAAAGGCATTCAATCAACAGAACCCATTTGAAAAATGAACTCGTAACATCTTCGATTCAGGGACCACTCGAAAATAGAGCGGAGGCGGCATTCTGTCAGGTTGCTCTTCCATGCAACTCCCATGTTTATTTACTAAAAACAACTGGGTCAATTTTTCTCTATCTATGATACCTCATCCTGTGATCCAGTAAAAGAAAGCCTTCACAGAAAGAGGGGGAGATGTTCATTGGGAACAAGACAAACGATCAACGACGCAAAAGAGAACTAATTTGACTGACACGTCGAACTGATTTGAATCCTGTGACTCTCACCTTCCCCTGACACGTAAACATATCAACAGCCTGAAATTATTTTCATGACCAGAAATTGTAATTGTTTCTTGTTTACTCACGATGGGGTGAACTATTGAAACACATACTCTGATTTACACGTGTAATGCCAACGTTTCGACGATTATTCCTCGCCTTCCTCAAGGCATCGAAAGTGTAAAACATAGAGTATTGTGTTTCAATAGGTCACCTGCTAGAAAGAAAAATATCAACAGACATTCCTCTCTTACCGTGCGACTCCTGAGCGTAGAGGGGGATGCAGGAGCGGGCCCAGAGGATCAGCAGGAGCAGGAGCGCCCCCCGCAGAGGTGCTCTCTGCCGACCCTGCTTCATGGTCACTCGACGCACTCACATTGTCCGCCTGACACCGCTCGGCACACCATGCTGCGAAGCACTGGCGGCCGCGACGCGACGGCAGAGCGACGCTGACGCCTCGCCGTCCTAACAGCCGCAGTTGGCGGTGCAGCGGCGCGGTGGCGCGGCGCGCACGTTGCCAGTGGCGGTGCGTGAGCGAGGGGGCTGTTCGTTACCGTGGAATGGTACATTTGCAACCATAGAAAACCAAAATGAATTTACGTGAAAGTTGGAAGCTCGGGGTCAACGACCCCGAAGGCGCTGATGGCGGTTCTTTTGTTTCTGTTGGGAGCATATACATCAGTTTCATCTTTGTTTATAGAGAATAGTTAGCCAACTATACGGAAATATGGTTTGATAGGATGGATAGGTAAATGACACTAGTGATTTCGTTGCCAACTCAAATCTTTTCTTTCATTTTTATTACGGACGTCGTAGTGTGAATCAGACATTTTATTGATTACTCATACGTAGTACCAAAAAATGGCAATCAATTCAGAAACAAAAGTGTTATTTCTGTCGATGTCGTAGATCCCTCATGTTTTGAAGATCATTTTAATGCCTACACTTCCATTTTCTCCATAGATTCCTATTGCCAACTCTATTCCGAAGTTTCTTTATCACTCTTTCAACATTTCAGTCCACCTGACAGACAGAACTCTGCACCAATTATTCCCAAATATCGGCATTATACTGTAGATGACGTTCAGCTAATTTCGACTCATCTATTCATCACCTCAAGTTGTTTCCCAAGTAGCACCGAATATCCTATGGATATCCAGTTTATATCCATATCATGTACGGATATCTGTGGACACGAAATGGACATACATAGAATGTCCATCAAAGGACATGTTTTGGATGGACATAAATGGATATCCATGGGATACCAATAGTGGACGTTTTAGTCTTGGATTTCAATGGATATTCATAGGATATCCATTACTGAATCTTTCATGAAAAATAATTATATAATGGAAATAAATATAGGTGGACTCATGCAACAGTATAGATCACCATAGATCATGTCATGCATCGTGGAAAATGGCACTTTTTTTCAGTAGAAAAAAGTAATTTTCTTTCAGAGGCATGAACTCAATAAAACCTCATTTATTTTCTCCATCAGATCTCATTCATGGGAATTCTGCAAATTTTATGCAAAATTAGCAATATCTAAGTTTGATTTCTGTGAAAAAAATGAGGAATTATGATGCATGAGGATCTTCCTTTTTTGCTGAGTGCTAAATTTTATTTTTTGTTTTGTTTTTTGTACTGAATGAAGAAATACATTCATTATTGGATTTATGTTATGCTCAAAGAGTTTTTTTCACATTATATATGAAATAAAATGTTTTATATATTGTAGGTTTTTCCATATACATGGTCATTTTTATGCACGAATGTGGTTCATTGGAATATTTCAGGTTGGAAATTTTGAAATCAATAACCATAAGGTATAATTCTATCTTTCATATTTAATTGAAAACCATAAAGTATTTTCCAATCTAATAATCAGCGGATTCAACCAATGTTCAGAGCGTGATCTCTTTGAACGTTTTTGGAATTTTCAGGGGATACCTATATATCCGATATCCAATATTCAAATAGATGGCTTTCAATGTCCAACAAATATAGGATGTTTTGAACAAATATAGGATGGATATCCATAATGCAAAGGGTGGATATATATCGAATATCCGTTGAAACCCATCTGGATATTTTCCAACGTCCGATGGATATTCATTTTCAAAATGTGGATATTCATCAAATATCCGATGTAATCCATTTGGATGTTCTTTAACGTCCAGTGGATGTCCATATTTCAAAGGATGGATATTCATCGGATGTCCGATGGGATCCATTTGTACGTTTCCGAATATCCACTGGATATCTCAGATGGATATCCATTGGACATCCAAAAGTGTCTCAAATGGTTATACATGGGGTATCCTATGGCTGTCCAGTGGAAAAAAATGGATGTCCATTGAATATTTCCTCGGACATTAACTTATATCCATTGTACATATAGTGGATGTCCTTGTGTTAGTGGGGCTTTATGTTCAGCTATGCTCATTTTACCAGTGTTCATACTGGTTGATTGCCAGTGAATGTCAGTAAAAACGAAACGACTATATCAAATGGACAGTGTTTCGGGATATGAAGTATAGAAGTGATCGACCGGCCATCATGGTAGTTTCTCACATAGCATGAAGCGGAAAAGAACAAATATTGCGGAGGAGATAATAAAAATTTTATTTACATTACTCTATCCTTCATCACCTTTTTTTTGCTACATTGAGGAAGGAATGTGCTTAGAGGTTATACCAATAACAGGAAAATTCACTGAGAAATTTCAAGTGACATGCGTCAAATTGACTAGCTGTCTTCATCTAACTCACTGGAGCAAAAGCAATAGAATATTTTAGTACGCTCTTATTAGTGCGCTTTGGGAAGGCGTGGCTTTCACCAAGTATGTCATTTGATTCGCTTCTGTATAGTGGTTTAATTATTCTGTTGGTATACTCAAAGTATCCTATATTGCTCATTCCGCAGCCTTCTCTCTCTTAGGCCAGTCCATATGTTATAAAGTCAATGGTTGGGGGTGAAGATACTGAATCTCAAACTTCTATCATTGTTTATAGAGATATAGTTTATGGGAATATCATTTGTAGGGATTGATACTACGGGTAGATGGCACTGGTGATTTCGTTTCCATGTCATGTCTTCTTTCGTTTTTTTTACAGACGTCGTAGCCCGAATCAACCATTTTTTCCATCACCTATACATAATACCAAAAGATGACTAATCATTCTGAAACAGAAGTGGAATTGTTGGTAAATTTCGTAGATGATTCATGTTTTGGAGATTATTTGAATGTCTGAGCTTCAATTTCCTTCATAAACTTCTATGCTCAAATCTATTCTGAAGCTTCATTATCTGTCTTTCAACATCCCAATCAAACTGACAGACATTTTTCCCCTCGAGAGTAGGAAACTTTGTCGTGCATTGTCAAGTGAACGCAAATATCGACATAATACTGTAGATGCCGTAATACAAATGCTTCAAATCTCTAAAAACAATGCTTCTATGATGGTGTCAATTGACTTCGATGTCTATCTGATATGCAATGGCATTGCGAAATTTTGCATTTTTATGCAACATAAAATTGGATTCTATTCCGACAAAATGGTTCTCTGTGAGTTATGAGCTGTATTTTCTTCGTGAAGTGGATGAAGACCGTTTCCACAAGAATACGTTAAATAGTCATCGTTTTTCTAAGGATAATCAAGTGATTTTCCATACTTGGATCAAGTGAATCGAAAGGCTAAAGGAGGATTCAAGGAAGCCAACTCAACTAATAAATGATTTAACAATTCGTTACAGTAATCATAAAACATGGGAACAAAAACTACTCGTCTGAATGCCCTCTTTCAACCCTGACGATTTATGATTTATGTTTCCAAGTTGATAAGTTGAGTTATTTATGAGTAAAGTTAGCTTGCTTGAATCCGCCTCTAACTGAAGCACTTAGGTTTACTCTCATGTTTGAGATGACAAGGGATTTTTTATGATATGAAAGTTTTTATATAGCTTATATATAATTTTTTTTATATGTTCTAGTTCTTCATTGTACTACGGATCATTTGGAATTACAGGAAACCTTTATAAAACCGACCCTTCTGTAAATTTGAATGTTTCCCTTAATTAAAATTTCCCGAATAGCTTGTCTACTACGTCTGGGTTATGAATGTTCACTTCAGTTACATGCTCATTACTTATTTACTTATCCTTCGTCAAGGAAAATGTTATAAGCCTATGAATGATGCCATATCATGTATGGACTGTGGTGAAAACTATTTGGAATGGAAGTGAAAGTGTTCTTGTCGTTTATGTCATTGTCACACTCAGTACAATTCTGTTTGCTTCTTATGACCAGTACATCTGAAAAAAACAATTGTTGATCTTTTTGTACCTTGTACGGAAAGTTTATACTCCTGAGACTTCTGTTCAGTGTGTCAATATTGTTGGTTTCTCTTGTTTGTATCAAAGCTGAGTTCTTTTCTCGCGTCCATCTCAAATCTACTCATGAACAGGTTCGCTCTGAATAAGGACGCAGGGATTTCTATAAAAAGAAGATTTGACAACTAGCATGTGCTGTTCTAGAGGAGTGGGCAAGTTTCTCCTTGATTTTTTCTGATTGTAGTCAAGAAGTTTCGATGCCAATCCCATAGATATGAATTCAAAGCCAGGTGAAATCTATGCTTCACACATATTATGGAAAAGTAGTGGGACATAATATATTCTTCGGAATGGAACAAAGAGTGAGTGTTGATTATATTGGGTGCCGAAGCGCTATGAGGCGTCTTTCTGATTTTACAATAGCTACATCATCCTTTCGAGGTGAGAAGAGCTTGAACAAACCATCATAATAACAATCCTTTCTGCTCCCACTATTATCACAAGTTCTATGTGCAACAAACCCAAATAATTCAATTCTCTAAAATTGAAACAGTTACAAAAGAGAAATGAACGATATTTCAATTAGGACTACTACAAAACCAGACAGAAACACAAATTATCACTGCTTCAAACAGAATCGTTCACCGATTCATTTTATCTGGACGACAACTCAAATAATTTAATCTCAATTATTCTTTCAGTTGAATCGATTGAGTCATAACACGTTCTGCTTAACGCAAATTACGTTGCCCGACATGGAGTTTTTTGAAATGATTGTTTCGCGAAAAAATTGAACAATAAAGCAGAGACTTACAAGCGACCTTCCACCTGTTTGATAATTCTTACTACTCAAACTTTCTTTCAGACGACTCGATCGCATGCTACTTTTTTTCTCGAAACAAATAACGCTATAGTGATTTGAGGTCTCGAAACTTCTTAGGACTTTTACTTGTATAGCGTGAGTCATTGCCAGAGTGCAGTTTCAACATATGGCAACTTCGATCGATAGTGCTACTGCCGCAGTAAACAGTTTTCCTAGAAAACTACGAAACCCTCTTCGAAGTAGTGAACTCTATGTCATTAAGCAGCAAAGTTTTCATGCCTACAGCATAGCACAGAAAAGAGAAGAATCAATATTCGAAAAGTACTGAAATGAAACTGGAAAGAGGAATTACAATAGCTTCCTCAAGCAGGAACTTGAAACTAATCTTAATCCTGTTACATTTCGAATTTATACAATATTATATCAGACGATCAATAAGAATATAGTCCGACAAATAATCAATAAGA